>QPKB01000008.1:30773885-31055381 GCA_003546025.1 Camphora micrantha | reverse complement strand
CTACTTGGAATTTAGGAATGGTGATCCGAAGATCCACCTTCACAAGTAGAAAGGGGAAATGAAACTTTTTCTAGTTTTCCATTGCACACATATTTTAAGAAAAGAGACAAAGGGTTTTTTTGAATGCCGTGAAAGGCGATTTCATTTGTTGCCGTGAAAGGCATTTTGCCGTAAAAGGCATTTAACAAATCTCATTCCATTATGAAAGAAAGAATTGTGATTTTGTCTCTAAAAGAAAATAAAGTACAATAGAAATCAAGAAAAGGAATCTGACTTCTCATTCGATTGTGGGGACACGTTCAGATCGACGGTCGCGAGTCATGTATGGGCTCCTCCATCGTCCATGCAGATAGAGACACGATGCTTGGATTCCTTGGCTCGGCTTTCTAACCTCAGATTTTTAAAGGACAAAGACTAAGAGAAGGTCTTATGTCCGATAAAAAAAGCTAAGTAAACGGGCTGAAAAGCCGCGTTTTAGCCATGTTGGTAGAAGAAGGGATGTCCTTGGGGGGGTGGCCCCCCAAGGGTGCTTCAATCACCTTGTAGTGGCTCTTGCAGCAGAGTTTCTTTTCTTCAAATTGGCAGAGGTTCTTCTGATTTCTCTGGATTTTCCGGGATTTTCCGAGCAATTTTTCTCTCTGCCGTCTGGTCGCTTCTCCTTGGAAAAGCCCTCCTATTTATAGGCTTTTGGTGGCCATTAGGAGGGTTTATGAGCATTTAATACATTAATGCTCATAATGGGAGGAGTTACAAGTTTTAAATGATTTGTTTTGTAACTCCTTTTTCCTTGAATTTGATTGGTCGATGGAGATTAATGAGCCTTTGATTGCATTTAATCTCCATCATGGGAGGAGTTTCGTGGCTTTAATGCCATAAATCATTGGATTTGTAACTCCCATTTGCTTGCTTTTGATTGGGCCGTTCAAAATAATGAGTTAATGACCGCATTAACTTGTCATAAAATGGGTCATTTATTCTCATTAATTGGCCGCCAAGTCGCTTGAAGAGTCGCGGGCCGCGCAGTGTCTTTTGGAATTCTTCTCGCGATGATCGCCGATGGATCCACACATTGTTTGATGTCGGATGGCGATGAAATTTCAGACATTGATTGACCTCAATGTGCCGGCAACATCCGTCCTGTCGATTTCACGATCGGGCGGGCAGAAAGTGTACTTTCTTTGACGATTGGTTAGCGATTTCGAGGCATCTAATGATCATCCAATGATCTCGGCGGCGAATCCGTGATGTTGACGAAGATCGACGGATTTCATGCACGAAAAATCAGATTTTGGAAAAATCACAGGGGCCAATCAACTCGAAACGCGAAAAGGACCCGAAAAAGTGGGTTTCCGGCGACTTTTGGGTCGCCGGAAATTCCATGGTCGCTGGCGACCATGGGCCGGCGACCCTGGGCCATGGTCGCCGGCGACCATGGGCCAAGGTCGCCGGCGACCATGGGCCTTGGGCCCGTT
Organism: Camphora micrantha; assembly: GCA_003546025.1. Taxonomy (NCBI): domain Eukaryota; kingdom Viridiplantae; phylum Streptophyta; class Magnoliopsida; order Laurales; family Lauraceae; genus Camphora; species Camphora micrantha. Next base: position 31,053,909 of record QPKB01000008.1, on the reverse strand, counting down.
TTTTGGTCGCCTTTCGGTCGCCGTATCTTCGCCGTTTTTCGCTCTTTTTTGATGCTTTTTCTTCCTGTATTTTTCTTGACATTTCCCCTCATTTATTGGCCTGTTTTCCTTGGAGAAATCCCGTCGAGAAGCCACGGAAATCGGAGCACAAAGTTTCCTATTTTTCTGGAAAGCCGAAGACTTTGTTGTGCGGTTTTGCCGATTTTTTGTCAAGCGTTGAAACTAGGCCAAACGATGTCAGAATGACCTGAAATTCGACGTGGAGCTTCTTGAGCATTAGATAGGACCAACCATAGGCTTTGGTTTGAGTTTTGAAGCCTTTTGGGGCCCCGCAAACGCTTGCCTTAATTTCGCCATGAGAGAAATGCCGAGCTTTGACTTGTGGTCAACCGATGTCCGATTGACCTGAAATTTGACAGGGAGCCTCCTGAGTAGTAAGTAGGACCAACCATGGGCTTTAGTTTGAGTTTTGAAGCCTTTTGGGGTCCCGCAAATGCTCGCCTTGATTTCACCTCGAGGAAAATGCCGAGCTTTGAAACCAGGCCAAACGATGTCCGTTTGACCTAAAATTTGACAGGGGACCTATTGGAGTCATTTTGAGATGATCCATTAGCTCCAATTTGGATGCCATGATTCCGGGGTGCTCCGTTGCCGATGGGCTTGTTTTTGCTTCCCGAGAGTTGATGAAGGGTCAAACGTCGTCCGTTTGACTTGAAATTTGGCAGGGGGCCTTTTGGAGGTATTTTGAGACCATCCGTAGGCTCTGATCGAAGTTGTGAAGTCTTCGACATTGCCGCTGCCGGGAGCTCTTGTCTGGCTGTCGGAGGAGTGAAGTTAGGCCAAATGATGTCGAAATGGCCCGAAACTTCATGTGTACCCCTCTTTTGGCTGCTTTGAAGGATCTTGCAGTTTTTGTTTGATTCTGACAAGATCTGGTGCTTGAAGTGGCGCCTTCCTATTTATGGCAGGATGTGGCTCCATGTAGCTTTTGGTGTTGAAGGGACATAGTGACATTTTTGGTGTCAACAGGGACCTAATTAATCACGGTGATCATCAGTAGCATCCAATTAACTCTTAATCGAGATCGGTGCACACTTACTAATGACAAAATCTATTAATTGGCACAAGGGGATAATATAGATAGATTCCATCTTAACCATTCAATGTTCCACAGTCTTACTACCACCTACCCAAGACACCGAGGTGTTGACCTACAGTTGGCCTCACTTATTGGTGAATCAAAGCAAATGAATAGATAGAAACTTGAGTTCATCAATGTCTTAGGATTGAGAGCCTATTGTTAGGGAATTATGAGAGCAGACCTTAAACTCTAAATAGTATTCCATAAGGTGCTTCTCATGGTCCTTTAATACATTTAATATACCAACACTATGATCTAAAATCTTACTTTCTGATGATCGAGACAAGTCACACTATCTCATAGTGATCAAAGTACTGCAACCTTATCAGATGAGATGCTCAGTCTCAACAATGGTTGTGAAGATATTTAAGTATAAGATTTGTGACACATGTCTCCCGTATATGGATCTCATTTAATATAGTAATGGGACCCGGTTCAACTCATAAACCATCATGTCATATGTATTGGTCATGTGCAGGACGTAATAAAACACCATTCATCTCATGAAAGGAAAGCATGATATTATTGATAAATAAAGAAATTAATCAATTTATTATATCATCTGATGGATTGAGTCCATGCAATCTAACAATCTCCCACTTGGGTTCAATGTCAGTCAGGGTTCCATCTCATGCCCATCTCGTCTACATGCTGTTCAATGACTTTAGTAGTAAAAGGCTTAGTAAAGGGATCTGCCAGATTGTCCGCAGAGACTATTTTTGTTATAGCAATATCACCTCTCTGCATAATCTCTCTGACTAAGTGATACTTCCTCTGTGCATGGTTTTGGCTTTTATGGCTTCTGGGCTCTTTGGACTGAGCGACTGCCCCGCTGCTGTCACAGTAAACTGTGAGCGGCTGTCGTGCCAAAGGTACCACCCCATGTTCCATAAGAAATCTCTTGAGCCATACTGCTTCCTTACCTGCTTCACAAGCCGCTAAATATTCAGCCTCTGAGGTGGAGTCAACGGTACATTCCTGTTTTATGCTCTTCCAGCTGATAGGTCTGCCACCAAGCATAAACACATAACCAGAGGTGGATTTCCTGGAATCCTTACCTGATATGCAGTCAGAATCTATGTATCCGACTAGAATAAGCTCATCACTGCTATAAATCAACATGTAATCTCTAGTCCTTCTCAAGTATTTAAGAATATATTTTACAACAGTCCAATGTTCAGGTCCTAGATTAGACTGATATCTGTTGGCTAGGCCCACTGCATGATAGATATCCGGTCTCGTACATAGCATAGCATACATGAGGCTACCAACAGCCGAAGCGTATGGTATCGACTTCATCTGCTCCTTTTCCTCAGGTGTCTTGGGACATTGTTCCTTGGAAAGGTACACTCCATGCCTCAAAGGTGTGATACCCTTCTTGGAGTCTTGCATAGCAAACCGTACCAGTACCTTATCTATGTATGCAGCTTAAGATAAGCCAATCATCCTATTTTTTCGGTCTCGATGGATTTTGGCCCCTAGGATGTAACTAGCTTCTCCCAAGTCCTTCATATCAAAAGTCTTAGCCAACCAAACTTTCACTATGGACAACATTCCTATGTCTTTCCCGAGGAAAAGGATGTCGTCGACATATAATACCAGAAAAACTACCATATCCACTTCACTTTTCATGTATACACATGACTCATCCGGATTTTGACAAAAACCAAATGACTTGATTGCCTGGTCAAAATGGATGTTCCAGCTTCGGGATGCCTGCTTCAATCCATAAGTGGACTTCTGCAACTTGCAAACCTTTTGCTTTAGGTTTTTAGCTACAAAACCGTCTGGCTGCACTATATAGATGCCTTCCTTAAGATGGTTGTTGAGAAACGCCGTCTTCACATCTATTTGTCAAATCTCGTAATCGAGATGAGTCGCAATGGATAAAAGTATCCGGATGGACTTGAGCATAGCTACCGGTGAGAAGGTTTCCTCATAATCGATACCCTCTTTCTGAGTATATCCTTTCACAACAAGCCTAGCCTTAAAGGTCTCCACTCTACCATCTGGTCCTCTTTTTCTCTTGTAGACCCACTTGTACCCATTAGGTTTAATATTGGCAGGCAAGTCCATAAGTCTCCAGACCTAATTGGAGTACATAGACTCTATTTTAGCTTTCATAGCATCTTGTCAACGTCTCGAATCTATGTCATTAATTGCTTCATCATAGTTACAAGGATCTTGTTCCGGTTCTTCCGGGACTGCCTCGTAAGACTCTCCCAAGAACAAAAACCTGTTAGGAGGTTTGACAACCCTCCCACTACGACGAGGCACTGGTGTAACTACTGGGTCTGGTAAGGGCAGTTCTTCCTCAAGTTCGGTCTCACTTGAATTTGGAATTGATTGCTCTTGAATCTCTTCCAAGATCACCTTTTCTAAAGATTTATTGTTTATCATATAATCTTTCTCCAGAAAAAACGCATTGGTGCTCACTAGCACTTTGTGCTCTCTGGGATTATAGAATAACCAACTTTTAGATCCCTTAGGATATCCTACAAACGTGCATACTTCTGACTTCATTTCCAACTTATCCGTCTTAACCTTCAGCACGTGTGCCGGACAACCCCAAATGTGTAAATGCTGCAGACTAGGCTTTCGCCTGGACTACAACTCCCTGGGAGTCTTAGGTACAAATTTAGATGGTACGAGGTATAGTATGTACATCGCAGTATCCAAGGCATATCCTTAAAAGGATATAGGTAATCCTGAGAAACTCAATATAAACCTGATCATATCTAAAAGAGTCCGGTTCCTTCTTTCCGCTACTCCATTTTGTTGAGACATACCAGGAGTAGACAACTGGGATAAAGTCTCATTTTCTGATAAGTATCCCATAAAATCAATAGAGAGATATTCCCCTCTTCGATCTGATTGAAGAGTCTTGATACTTTTACCCAATTGCTTTTCTGCTTCCACTCTAAACTCTTTGAACTTTTCAAAAGTTCGGACTTACGGTGCATAAGGTATATGTATCCATATCTTGAGTAATCATTTGTGAAAGTGATGAAATACTCATATCCTCCTCTGGCCCCGACATTAATGGGTCCACATACATCAGTATAAACTAATTCCAATAAATCTTTGGCCCTATTGCCCTTAAATGAAAATGGTCTTTTGGTCAATTTTCTTTCCAAATAGGACTCACAAACAGGCATTGGTTCTATCACCAATGAAGTCAAGATACCATCTTTCACTAGCCTATCAATCCTATTTAGGTTTATATGACCTAGCCTCAAGTGCCAAAGATTTGTTGGATTAGATGAATGTGACTTTCTCTTTAATGATAGTATAATAATTATTTCAGTATCATGTATCTCATACATCGTGGAAGTTAACAAATAAAGTGTCGCAACCCCGGACCGGGTCAAGGGGCTTAATCCGGGATCGGGACTAAGTAATTGTTTGGATGATATGGTGATAGTCCATACTATGAATTTATTTCAGCCAATACATATACGAGCCAATAAAAAGATGCTACTCGTATACGCAATTTCCCACAGTTGTCCTCGGTGAAGATATCACAACAACATGAATATTTCTTTTAAGTGCGGAAGCGTGTAGCAAATCTAATTCATAATTTCAAATCCAAAATACCAAGACTGATAACACATTTATATAACAGAATATCAGAGTGAGCAATGATCATTAGCATTTCTCAAAAGTAACTTAAAGTTTACATTAAAAATCATTAATTAAATTTTCCAAAAATAGAGGCCAATAAAGGCCAATAAAATCAAAGTATCAAGTTCCCAAAAGAATTGTTAGTCCCAACCCAAAATGTTACGCAACTCGGACAACCGAGTGTCTAAACAACATCATCGGCATGCCACTCTACTAAACGCTGCGGTTCTCCGACCTCCTCCTCAAGCTCCTTCTCGGGGAATCCAACAACAGGACCTGAGTACCAAGCAATGGGTCAAACACAACAGTTTGGCAGGTGAGTGAAAAGATATAACAGTAATTGAAATTACCTTGTTAAACATTTAAACCTGTTAAAAAAACAATGACTTTCATAATACAAAGGAATCACTTACTGGAAAATAATATACAATATAAAACATGTAAGGTGTCCAAGGATATCGGGAAATAAGCAAGATGGCATCCACACAAAGCTAAGTCATCTATCACCGAAGTGACATGAGCATATCGGGATATTGACCTCAGTCACCAAAGTGAGGAGGTACAACAAAATTTATATATACATATACATAATAATATGGAACATGACCACGGTACCGAGCCGGGTATCGGAAACCACAGTGGCAATTTGCGACATCGGGAACCACAGTAGCAATCTGCGGCATCGGGACAAGACCACGGTAATAACCGGGTAGCGGGATCCAAACTGTAGCTGACGGGAGGGGAGAGGGATCTCCAAGTAGGTGGATCAGACCAACATGATTATCCAAGCTTAGTGGTACCGACTCATAGGTCAAATAGCAGAAATCAAAACATGTACAAAATACTTATAGTGCACTTATATAAACGGGCAGGAAGGGGTGTTCGAAGTCACAAATACCATTTCAAACGGAAAGTGCATATCGGGACTAGCAAAATGCTACAGTTGCAAATTCAGTATTTTTTGGGAATGATAAACCATAAATCATGAATTTCGGGATAAGTATCGGGATAAAAGTTAAATCAAGGTGAATAAGGGTCTCGTATGTCAATTTCAATACAAATTGGTACTCCTTGAGTTTGGAGACATTCCGGACTCTTTATACACCTTAGGGATTTTCAAAACCTTAAATGAAAGCTTGTAGTATGGTTTCTCTTTTCAAATGGGTTCAAACAATGCTCATAAGTCTTCCCATCACAATAGAGTTCCCAACAAACCTCTCTCAATCATTTAAACATTTCATTTATGCTCCCAGAATAGCCCCAGGTGAACAGTATTCATCGATCGAGCGACGAGCTCCCTGGAATGATTTTCTTGGGAGGTTTGCTCAAGTGGATAATGGGTTCGCTCGAGCGAACATGTTGGCTCAAGCAAACCATAAGTTCACTTGAACTAACAAGGTTCTGTGAAGATCTTGGGAGAGTTCGCTTGAGCGAATAAATGGTTCGCTCATTGGCTCAAGCGACCAATAAGTTCGCTCAAACTAACAAGATTCTATGAGGATCCTAATATGGTTCTAGGAAAGTCCGCTCGAGCAGATAAATGGTCGCTCGAGCGAACTATCTACTAGAATGGTTCGGAGCTTGTTCTGGACACTTCGCTCAAGCGAACTATCCAGAAATGGGTTCCGGGATAGTTCTGCTCTCTTATTTTTCTCTCCATCTTACAACTCCTTTGAGCCACATTTTCTCATCAAAATGAGAAAGTCAAATCCTCCTTCTTACAACATTCAAAACACCATCAAATCCCATGAACATTCAACCCAAATCTCCTTCTCAATCACATTCAACCACTAAGATGAGAGAAAATTCTACCAAATCATAAGGATTTATTTATACTTCATACAAACAATAAATGAGAGGTCATAAACACAATGTTATAAGAGTTAACAAATCAACTAACTCATTCATGTGCATTTGTTTCAAAGGGTATGTAAATCAATAAAAGCATAAAAGAAGTAGTAAAATCATCAATGCATTTCATGAAAACCATTCAAAGCTAAAAATATCCAATCATCCACTTGCCTTGGATCTCTAATTAAGCAAAACAAGTCTCTAATCACCTCTCCAAGCCAAAGATCCAAGCTACACAAAAACCCCCAAAACAAACCCTAAAATGGTTCAAAATAAAGATCAAGAAGAAAGAAGCTTCAATAATGGAAATGGAGCTTCTCAAAGGCCTGAAGAACACAAATCTAAGAGATAGGGAGGGTTGCTTACTTGTAGGTTCTCCAAATGGGCAAGACAAGCTCAAAGAAGGTCTTGGAATGGGAGGTTTCCTTCAAGAATAGTGTCAATGGAAAGCTCTAGTAGTGAGGAAGGAGAAGATAGCCTCCATTTTTGCTATTGGTGCAAGTTGGTGGAGACTTGGTGATGGAAAAGCAAGAAGAAGAAGGGTAGGGAGAAAACCTTAGGTTGGAAAGTTGCTTGTGCTAGAAAAGAAGAAAGAAAGAAGAGAAGGGTTCACCTTATAAAGAAGAGGGGAGTGCGCTCCACCCCTTAGAATTTTTGTGGGGTTGAAATAGTAGTTTTCGGGACCTCGGATGAAATCGACAAATAAGGGAAAGTTGTTCGCTGAAATTTCTAGTTTTCAAAAAGTATAAGTTTTGCAGGTTTCAGTGATGTCAAATATCGGGTACAGATTTTGATGTAAAAGACTGTTTTGCCCTTGAAGCTAGGAAAGTCGGGTTTCGAGATCTCGAACGGGAACAGGATCAACATGAATGTTGGAGAGATCAACGAGATAAGTAAAACGGGATAAAATACAAATCATAGAAATCTCGGATAATCCCCAAGTAAATGCAAGTAAAAAAGGAACCCCTAAAGGGCCCCACTAATCACCATGGCACTCAAAATTTCCCAAAGCTATAACAAAGTTATTCTAAACCCAACTAAACCAAAATCAACTAAATATGCTTAAGACTAACACTCGACTTAATTGACACTAATCAAGGTCTCTCAGGTCGGTGTCTTACATAAAGCTCATTAGTTACCTTGCCAGAATATATAAACGTATCATTCGTCTTTATGACAACTTCAGTACCAAAGTAATAGAATAACTTTTATTCACCAAACTAAAAACTGAAATTAAATTCCGCCGTAAAGACGGTATATAATGTATCTAACAAAACCAATTTATTATTTGAGAAACATAAAGTAATGACTCTCACTGAAACAACTGTCGGATGTGAATTTTGATCCCCCCGGGGAGGGAAATCGCCATTCAACTATATATGCTATTTAAATTTTTACATTGAAAATGAGGATTCCGACCACCCTCAAAATTGACGGATCATGATCGCCAGCTACGGTAACGGCCATAACACCGTTCTTCGACGAAAGCCGAAGAAAAATGAATGGGAGAAAATAAATGGGTGGGTTCTTATTCTCGTCTAATGTGCTGCCAGCAACACACGACGGTTGTCTTGTCACATTGATTTGGGTCTCTTTGGGTCTCTTTAATGTAGGGTCAATTCAGGGTCATGAGTTAAAGTCCAAATAAAGTTTAATCCTCACATAACAAAATCATAGTGTATCCAAGTAAAATAAAGTAATTAAGGTAAAGAAAATAAAAGGGGGAGGTGCCAAATACTTAAGAAGAGGATCGGCCCCGTTCCCGAGTACCCCCTTCTAATCCCTTGGCAAAACAGGATTTAAAGGCTGACTTTTGAAATCAAAATGATGATGCAAATGAGACTTTGACTTGTGATTTCTGTGTTTTTCGTGTGCGATACACGAGTGATAAAAAGTGAAAGGCCGATGGGCCGTAATTGATTAGAGGTGGCCGATGGACCGGTGCTTGTTTTAGGGTGGCTGATGGGCTGTGATTGTTTAAAAATGTGTGAAATCACTCATCTCATCTTGTCATTCTCATTTATTCAATTTTAAAAATCAATTCTTCATTCCCTTTTGTCATTAAGTTTGATTAAATATTTGGCACCTAAGGTGGAGGAAGAAATAAAGGAAAAATCTTTTTGGGTTTATTTTGTTGGTTTTGTAGTTTTTATGGATTTTTGAAATTGGGGCTAGAAGGGCCTAACTAGGGGATTTTTACTTGGATTTATGTGATTAATGCTTTATTACTGATCATCGGATTAACCCTAACCTAAGGTCCTAGACCGCCCACATTAGCTTTCCCGGTCCCCTAAAGGAACAGAAAAAGTGATGGGACGAAGTCTAATGCTCTAATCTACCTAATAAGGGAAACTTATCAAATCCTAGGGTGTAGACAACCTATGTTTGATATTTTCAACGCCTAAGTAATTTGTTAATTATGATCTTAATTGGTTTGGTTTATTTTAAGTTGTGGTTTTGATTAAGAGTTATTTAGGGGTAGATTAAGGCTGTCTTAAGGTTTTGTTTTAATTGTGGAAGGTTCTGAAGTTTCGGGTTTTAATTCAAATAATGAAAAAGATGTCAAAACCGGCGAAACAGGGTTAACAAGGGACTTGGGCGTATCTGTGGTGGCGCCTAGGTCCTCTGGATGACTTGGGCGCACAGGCAGTGGCGCCCAAGTACTAGGTTCTATGTAACTTGGCTAGTGATGAAGGTATTGACGTTAATTTCGGAATTCGAGGAGTTTTGCTAAGTGTAAGCTTCTGTTCTGATGTTGTTTTACGTTTTGGATTGATTTATTTTAATAATCTTAAGTCCGGAACTCGAAACACAATCGGAATTCACCACTTAGATTTGACAGAGGACTTGGGCACACATATGCATGCGCTTAAGTGTTTCTGTACACTTGGGCGCACCAGCAGCGGCGCCCAAGTCTCAATTTGATGCTTTTAAGTTTTTTGACTTTAGTTCGAGACTCCGAATGGGTTTATATTAATGAGATTTTAAATTTCAAGGTTGTTGTTGGTTCGGTAAAGGTTTTAAGATGTTGATTTGGGTCGAGATTGGAGATGAATATGGATTTGGTGATATCAAGGGCTAGAAATGGACTTGGGCGCACCTGTGGTGGCGCCTAAGTGCTTCTGGGTGACTTGGGCGCACCTACAATGGCGCCCAAGTGGTCGGTCTGTGAGTTTCGGTTCTTTCTTAGATTCGTTCACCTAAATTTGGGTTCTTAGGTGACCTATGTCAATAAATCTTGGATCCTGGGTTGATTTCAAGTCTCTAAATCTTAAGTGTGGTAGTGGTTTGAATTCGTGAGTTGAGACGTAACCGAAATGCGTCTCAGGATTGGACTAGGGACTTGGGCGCACTTGTGGGGGCGCCTATGTGTGTTCTGTGACTTGGGCGCACCTATGGTGGCGCCCAAGTGTCAGTATACTAGCTTGTCGTCTCTAGGGTGTTTTAAGTCAGTTTCAGGTATTCGACTTTAGTTTCTGTTAGGGGATGTTTTTATATTTTTTTCTTTTGGGATTTAATTGGTATATCGTCTTGATGGGGGTTTAAACTAAGAATTGGTGATCAAGATTTGATTAAAGCTAGGTTGAGGTCTGAATTTGGTGTTGTTAATTGGATCTCGTTGATTATGGTTTTAATAAATTAGGGCTTATTAATTAGGTTTATTAATTAGGACTTTAATTGGAACTTGTTGACTAAGGTTTTGTTCAATTAGGGGTTTTATTAGAAGTTGTTAATCAGTTTTAAGGATTTAATCAATTAATTAAGTCTATGGATTTTAACTAGCTATTTTAATTAGGTGTTTTAAGTTAATTAAGTGTTTTAAATTGGAATTGATCAAGTTTATTAATTTACTTAGGCGTGAATGGAAAAACCTTGGATAATTCTACTACTTCTTTTAATTACTTTTTTTTTTCCTTCTAATTACTAAAGAGTAAGATGAGAGGAGAAGTGTTTTATAATTTTGTGATTTTTCTCTTTTCTATTTTTTTTTGGTGTTTTATGCAGAAGCAATGCAACCTAAACTAAGCAATAACCTAAGGTCCTCTACTTAATGTCTACTCTATTTCTTTTTTTTTTTTATGGGCTTTTCTATTTCTTTTAATTTTTTTGTTCTCTTCTCTAATTACTAATGAGCAAGATGAGAAGAGAAGAGTTTTATGATTTTTATAATTTTTTTTAGTATTTTATGCAATATAACCTAACCTAAAGTGTTGATGATTCGGAATCTAAAATTCAATAATCAATCGAAATTATCACAAATATGGAACAGCAAGCTAAACGAAATGAAAAATGTAGAAAATGCGGGCCGGAAAGCAAACCAGGGACTTGGGCGCACCTATAGGGGTGCCCAATTGTGTCTGCAATACTTGGGGGCACACACAGTGGCGCCCAAGTTACTTTCTGCTGGTTGTGATGTATCTATTATCTCCGGTGATATTCCGACGCGATTTTCCAACAATTTGCAATTAAATATACGATCTTAATATTAAATATTAATATCAAATCTTCCGGATTTGAAGATAATAATACGAGGACTAAATTTCGAAGGGTGGTTCCCTTTGCAGGGACTTGGGCACACTCACAGTGGCGCCCAAGTACCTCTGTTTTTTTTTTTTTTTCCCCCTTTCCTTCTTTCCAAGCAATAATATTTTGTCCTCTCTCGATTCTTTCAACGATCTTTATAAATCCGAAGGCTTTGATATCAAATTATACGAGGATAGACTCGGATCTGTGAAGCAAAATGCACGCGAAATGGAAAATCGGAGTTTAATTTCTAACGTGGACTTGGGCGCACACACAGTGGTGCCTAAGTGTTTTTTTTCTGTGTTTTCTTCTTGTTTTTTTTTTTTTTTTTTTTTTTTTTTTTTTTTTTTTTTTTTTTTTTTTGGCTTCTTCTTTCCAACACTTTTTGCGTGATTTTGAACACAAAGTTGCGGATCCGAGGTCCTGATATTAATGTGTATGAGAATGAATTCAGATCTAAGAAACGAAGTGCACGCGATATGAAAATTGGGGTTAAAACCCTATGTGGGGACTTGGGCGCACCCACAGTTGCGCCCAAGTGCTCTGTTGCACTTTTTCTTTCTCAAATTTGAAAATTTTCTAATGAAAATGACATGAATGCAAGATCTATTCTAATCGCAAGTTTGGGATGATGAAAACGATGCAGATCTACAGCCTATAGATGATTCTAAGCATGTTACTAAATATCATGAATGCAAAATATCAGATCTACTGTAAAATACTACTATAAATGCAGATCTATGATGAATGGATGATCATAAGCATGTTTCTACTAATAATAATACTAATAAAAAGGAAATGGATCTAAAAATACCGGTTTGCGTTTTTAAGTCCTAGATCGAAGCCTTTTGTGAACATCCATGGCTTTGGGAGGCCTTCTCCGTTGTTGATCTTGGAGAACCAAAGCACTTTTCCTTCTCCTTTCTCCTAGATCTAAGGATCTCTTTTATGAACTCTCTCTTTTTTTTCTCTCTTTTTACTTCTCTTTTTCTTCTTTCTTCTAGCCTCCCCCTTGCAAAAATGGTGTAAGAGGGTTTTTATAGGGGTTTTTGGCGTGGAAGAGGGATTAGGGTTGTTGTGGGTATGAGTTTCTAGAGACTTCACGCAAACCTAGGTGATTTTAGGGTTTTTTTTACTTGGGCGCACATATCGGTGTGCCCAAGTGGGTCTGGGGACTTGGGCACACACACAGGTGCGCCCATGTCTGGTTTTCGGGGTTGAGTGTACTTAGGGTCTGGTTCGGTCTACTTTCATATCTAATTCGGACTAAATGATAGAGACTGGGCTTAGGCAAATCAGTGGGGAAGCCCATGTGTAATTTCAAAACGAATAGGGACTTGGGCGCACCTAGGGTGGCGCCCAAGTGGACTTTTGGACTTGGGCGCACCCATGTGTGCGCCCATGTCACCCTCTGGGTTAAATGGGTTTATGGTTCGATTCAGATTGTTTTCGGATCGAATTCGGACTAGAACAATGGAGACTAGACTTGGGAGCAACCGTGGGTGCGCCTATGTGCAATTTCAAAAGGACTAGGGACTTGGGCGCACCTAGGGTGGCGCCCAAGTGGATTTTAGGACTTGGGCGCACCCATGTGTGCGCCCATGTCACCCTTTGGGTCAAATGGGTTTAATGGTTCGGTTTCGTTCCATTTTCGGGTTAAGGTCCGGCCGGAACTATGAAAAATAAGATGGAACTCACTTGAGTATGCACTCAAGTGCTTTATAAGGTCGACCCGGGACCTGAGCACGCCTGTGTGTGCGCCCAAGTGCCTTTCTGGGACATGGGCGCACCTGTGTGTGCGCCCAAGTGGATTTTGGTGGGGGAATCTTCCGCGGGCTATATCTTTTGATCCTTTTGTCGGAATTGGACGTTCCACATATCGTCGGAAAGCTCTCGGAATGTAGAATCGTTTTATCCATATGTCAGAATGATTAAAGATTGGGATAGAGTATGGATATTTGGATCAATGATTCTAACTTCTTAACTCATGCTAATACTTAGGCAAACTAAGTGTAATGCCTCTAGGAACAGCCTGAGTGTGTTCTATATAGTCTGGAATGGACTTGAATAGTGCTATAGTTCATTTCTTGTATGAGTAGTGGGTTGGACAAGAGATCTTGACGCGATTTGGCTCTTTCCCTCACGAATTTCTAGAGATTGTTGAACTAAGTCTAAAATTATCAACAAGCATCTTCATCGTCATTAATTAATTTGAATTATGCCATTAATCATTCAATCATGGGTGAAATGGGGGCACCATTATATATGACAGGTGTTTAATGCTATCGTAGAGGGCCAAATGAGGTGTCTACAACAGCCTCCGCCTTAGCGTCAGATCCTATGTTGACAATGATTTCCCCATCACTTAGCCTCCTGGTTTCCTTGAACTCATGCAACGTATTACATATGTGATTAGTTTTCCCGGAGTCCACACACCAAGATTCTGAAGTACCAGTTGCAAAACTAACTTCGGAAATAAGTGATTCAATCATACCTGAGGTCTTCTTCTTAGATAGATATTCTGGACAATTCCTTTTCCAATGTCCTGTCTTACCAAAATGGAAAACACTTTCCTTTTGTCCCTGAACCCTTAGCTTTGGCCACGCCACTATTAGGACCATTCTCCACCTAAGGACCCTTCAGAACTGATTTCTTTTTGCCTTTCCGCCCTTTGCCTTTCGGTTTGGACTTAGCATCTGACTTTTTTGTCATTAGGGCAGTTGGCTTCTTCTTTATAATCCCTTCAGTCACTACCAGCTGACTAGACAGCTCAGCCAGACTCTGATTCATCTAATTCATATTATAATTAACCTTGAAATTGCTGAATGACTCTGGCAGTGACTCAAGGATTATCTCAATCTGCGATTCTACATCAATCGCAGCCCCTATTACATCGAACTCATTCAATGAGTCCATCATTTTCAACATGTGTTCCTATACTGATGTACGTTCAGCCATCTTGGTGCTAATGAGCACCCTCATAGCTGCCTGCCTAGCAGGCTTGCCCTATTTTGCAAACATCTCCTTTAAGTTCGATATAATATCGTATGCAATCTTATAGGATTAATGTTGGTGTTGCAAAACACTAGACATGAATGCCTAAATGTAACATTTGGCCATCTCATCGTCTTTGGCCTATTTGGTGTAAAGTTCCTTTTCTTCTTCTGATGCATCCGGGCCAGGCTCATCAAGGGGGGGTTTTGCAAGGACATATTTATATCTTGAAGCAATCAGGACAATATCCAGGTTCCGTTTCCAGTCTACATAATTGGATCCCACCAACTTATTCTGGTTGAGGATGGTCGCAAGTGGATTGAAAGTATTTGCATTCATGCTTGAAATATTGTAGCACACAACCATACATCCAATTAATGAATTTAAATGACATTAGGGTTTAGTATCCCACCAAATTTAAGTAGGAATCCTCATAACTACTAAATTCAGAATATATCGGAATCCCAATCCCCGGGGTATGCCTCCTTGGAGAGTGCAAATACCACCTAGATTGGTGCGGTTCAAAGTTGGTTAAAATTAGGATTAAGACTAACTATCCATGATCCCCATCATTCATTATTATCTACGTATCTCATACCAAATAATGTATGACTCCTGATTAGCTTCGGTTTCTAAAATAAATGAGGCAAATCCTTGGGGATAGTACATCATTATTTTAGTTAAGTGTAACCCACCAACTAGCATTGCATGACAACCGTTGCGGGCAGCTCCTCCTTGGGGAGTGGGCACCCGCCCTGTCTCACCAACACTATCTATAGGAGATCCATATCTAGTAATCAGACAAATAAAAGCCCTCCGTGGGGGGCTATTCTCAAGATGGCGGGAGGCTAATACTTTCCTTACAATGGACCTATAGAACATGGGGATTTCTAAATATAAATGCCCCGCTCCCACTTAATATTTTAGAATTGAGGATTTCCTTATAGGTCTATGGCCCCACAAATATAAACATCAAATCATCTCATGATATGACCAATGATTGGTTCCAAGTCAAGTTATTTTAAGGGAAGTTCTATTTCTAAGATTAGTGTTACCAATGGGTCCATCTCATAGGTACACCAACACTAATTAGAACTCTTTTCAAAAATTAATTTGATTTGACTAATTTTGGATACTGCTATGTTTGGATAAGATTTGGAAACATTCTAAAATAAGCAACCATCCACAAATAGAAAGTGCTAAAATTAGAAACTAGTCATCTCCTCCACATGGCCCAAGCGGAATAGACTTCTTGGACTTCTAGACTTTCCAAAACTAGGATTCCTCAAACTCTTTGGGCATCTCCAAAACTCTTTTGGTAATCTCCAAACTCTTTGATTAGGAGTCCAACTTCACTTTCCTTCTTCGTCTAGAACATCACCTGAATTTACAAATTATTGAAAATTACATAAATTTCTATGCCTCAAAGATGAGACTTACATGGTAATCTAAACATGGAAATAAAATGGCTATAGGGAAATTCACCATGCCTTACCCTTTCATGGGAAACCAAGGAAACCATGATGCCCTTTACACTTAGCCACAAATAAACCAATAACCATATAAAAAGAAAGTAAAAGAGTTGTGGGCCATATGGAGAGCACATTATCACCTGCAAGTTAGTATCTCATACAACAAAGCATCTTACAAAACCAAGTTACCAAACCACAACCGAAAAACAAGATGCCAAAAGTCGCCACTTCTTTAAAACATGCGCTTTGTAAAGGGGGTCCGGGGGTGTCCCCCGGTAGGGATCGAGCTGATCATGATTAAAACATTTTGTGACATTTCAAACATGGATCTGCTACAAAAGGTAAGCAAACCCAAACAAAACTGATCCTTTCATAGCCCTAGGTCTATCCTTTTCGCATCTCATTCAAAGATTAGATCTAGATCGCTAATTTAACATGATTAGAGATGAGGTAAGGCTCTGATACCAATTGTTGGAAATAGGTGGGCCTCATGGATAGATTTTCAAAACTTTTAACCCGCTTGACTCAGAGGTCAAGTACCCATAATGCCATAAGTCATATCCAGGATGCATTCCATCAATCTCATCAATCATGTACAGCAATAAAACCTATCTAAAGATAGAAATTAGCAGCACCATGCAACCAAAATAACCTACAACAGATAGAAAAGCAGATTATACCTTTGGAGACCGGTAGTGCTCTAATGGAGGAGAAGATAATTAACTTGATCAAGAACTCTTCTTGAAGCAATTTGGGATCTCCAATGCCTTTGGTGTCTTCCATGTTATGACCCGCTATCAGATCTCTTTTCTCAAGAAGATTGGTGGAAACTTCAAGAGAAAACCCAACTAGAAACTCCAATGAACTAGAAGAGAAAAAGAGGAGAGAAAATTGTGCAACACTTGCACAAAGAAGAGGGTTGGGTGTGTTTCTCCTTGTTGGACGTCCAAGGGTGTGCTTTCACTTTTTATAGCCCTTTTGCAACAACTCTATTTACTAATTAACTAGAAGTCTTACTTCCAAAATAATTAGTAGCTTTTGTTTTCCTACTATTACCACTATTAGAAGTTTCACTTCAAATATAAATAGTAAATTTCTAATTCCTTCATCTTTGAGTTCAAGTAGGATTAGTATCTTAATAAATTGGGCTAGAATGGGGACAACTAGCGATTCCATAGAAAGCTGGCTCCAACTGGGACACCGCGACCCCACATCTCATATGCAATCCGGGTCCACAGTTAATTGCAAATAACACCACTATATAAATACAATTTCACTTCAGTATTAGAAATAAATTACAATGAAGACCCTAAACTTCCCGATTACCACAAGTAGGCCCCTCTATCAATATCCATGGATTAATTAGACTAAAGTTGCCCCACCAATTCAAATCTACATCTTATTATCCTTGAGACCCAATTAATCATAGTGATCATCAGTACCATCCAATTAACTCTTAATTGAGATGGGTGCACACTTACTAATGACAAATTCATTTGGCACAAGGGGATAATTAAGATAGATTCCATCTTAACCATTGAATGTTCTCACAGTCTTACTACCACCTACCCAAGACACCAAGGTGTTGACCTACAGTTGGCCTCACTCATTGGTGACCAAAAGCAAAAAAATAGATAGAAACTTAAGTTCATCAATGTCTCAGGATTGAGAGCCTATTGCTAGGGAATTATGAGAGCAAATCTTAAACTCGAGACAGTATTCCATAAGGTGCTTCTCATGGTCCTTCAATACATCCAATGTACCAGCACCGTGATCCAGAATCTTACATTCTGATGATTGAGACAAATCACACTATCTCATAGAGATCAAAGTGCTACAACCTTATCAGATGAGATGCCCAGTATTTAAGTATAAGATTTGTGACACTTGTCTCCCGTGTGTAGATCTCATCCATACACATATATCACATCTAATATACTAATGGGACCCGGTTCAACTCATGAACCATTATGTCATATGTATTGGTCATGTGCATTAAGTAATAAAACATCATTCATCTCATGAAAGGAAAGCATGATATTATTGATAGATAAAGAAATTAATCAATTTATTACATCATCTGATGGATTGAGTCCACATAATCTAACAGTGGGGACCATTAGGGATTCCATTGAAAGCTGGCTCCAACTGGGACACCGTGACCCCACATCTCATGAGCAATTCAGGCCCACAGTTAATTGCAAATAACACCACTATATAAATGCAATTGCACTCCAGTCTTAAGAATAAATCACAATGAAGACCTTAAACTTCTCGATTACCATAAGTAGGCCCCTCTATCAATATCCATGGATTAATTGGACTAAAACTATCCCACCAATTTAAATCCACATCCTATTATTCTTGGGACCCAATTAATCACAGTAATCATCAGTACCATCTAATTAACTCTTAATCGAAATGGGTGCGCACTTACTAATGACAAATCCATTAATTGGCACAAGTGGATAATATAGATAGATTTCATCTTGACCATTAAATGTTCCTACAGTCCTACTACCACCTACCTAAGACACTGAAGTGTTGACCTATAGTTGGCCTCACTCATTAGTAAATCAAAACAAATGAATAGATAGAAACTTGAGTTCATCAATGTCTTACGATTGAGAGCATATTGCTAGGGAATTATAAGAGCAGACCTTAAACTCGAGACAGTATTCCATAAGGTGCTTCTTATGGTTCTTCAATACATCTAATGTATCAGCACCATAATCTAAAATCATACATTCTGATGATCGAGACAAATCACACTATCTTATAGTGATCATATTGCTACAACCTTATCAGATGAGATGCTTAGTCTCAACACTGGTTGTGAAGATATTTAAGTATATGATTTGTGACACATGTCTCCCGAATATGGATCTTATCCATAACATAAATCACATCTAATATACTAATGGGACCCGGTTCAACTCATGAACCATCATGTCATATGTATTGGTCATGTGCATTAAGTAATAAAACACCATACATCTCATAAAAGGAAAGCATGATATTATTGATAAATAAAGAAATTAATCAATTTATTATATCATCTGATGGATTGAGTCCATACAATCTAACATAAGTATGGTACTTCGGGGCCCAATATCTTTTCATTTTCCTTGATGAGACGGTATGGATCTTTCTTTATATCAAGAGACCGGACAACCATGGGGGTACTTAATGGGTGTGCCTTGTCCATACTAAATCGTTTTAAAACCTTCTCGGTATAATTAGATTGATGGACCAACATCCCATTAGAGTTTCTCTTGATTTGCAATCCGAGACAGAATCTTGTTTTTCCAAGGTCTTTCATTTCAAGTTCTTTCTTTAAATAATCAGCAGTTTATTCGAGCTCTTCTGGAGTTCCTTTGCATAAACTACTAATATTGAAAATCCCTTCAAGAATTTCTTTATAAATAAACACGGGCAAATGGGATCATTTTTATACCCCCTTTTAGACAAATATTCACTAGGACGATTGTACCGTATTCTTCCGGATTGCTTTAGGCCGTACAATGATCGCCTTAATTGGATTGAGTATGTTCTCCTTGGCTTTGCTTCAGGCAATGGAAATCCTTTCGGGATTTTCATGTGAATTTCTGTGTCTAAGTCCCCTTACAAGTAAACAGTTACAACATCCATGAGTCTCATTTCTAGATTTTGAGAAACTACTAAACTTATCAAATATCTTAATGTCGTTATATCCTTAACAGGGGAGTATGTTTCCTCATAATCAATCACAGGTTTCTGCAGGAAACTTTGTGCCACTAATTGTGCCTTATATCTGGTAATTTCATTCAACTCATTCCTTTTTCTTACAAACACCCACTTGTAACCAACAGGGTTAACATCTTTTGGGGTTTGTACTATAGGTCCAAATACACCACGTTTGTTGAGAGACTCTAACTCTGTTTTGATGGCACTTTCCCATTGTGGCCAATCATTTCTTTGTCGACATTCATTTATAAAACGTGGTTATGTGTCCCAATCATCATCATTTTCCTTTGATATTTGTGTAGCTACTGCATATGCAAATGCGTGATCGATGATAATCTCATTTCTATTTCATCTCTCTCTTGAATAATTATAAAGTATAGAGATCTCTTTATTTTCCGGTACCGGTGCCTCTTCAGGGGCTTCCAAAGTCTCACCAGGGACTTCCATTATTCTAAAGAGAACAACTTTGCCATAACCTCTTCAAGAGCATTATATGCCGCTTCGGGAGGAACCTCTTCAGGAGCGTTACTTGTCTCTTCAAGATGATATGATGATGATTGCTCATTTCTCATTTTCCGCGAAGCTGAGTCCTTTGAACCTATAGGTCTGCCACGCTTCTGGCGTATCGCAGATTCTTTTGCTGTCATATTTTGACTTCGTCTTACAGGGACATTAATCCTGGCATATGCATTCATAGCTGGCACATGTGACTTCATCACTTTTGCTGTATCGTTAAATGCATCAGGTAATATGTTTATAATTTCTTGCAAGTGCACAATTCTCCGTACTTCATTTTCACATTGCAAAGTTTGTGGATCAAGATAAGACAGAATGGAAGTATTCCATGTTAATTTTCGTCGCTCTTCAGAAACGGGTTGTTCTACAGGAACAATACGTTCTTCAGGAACTATCTTATCCCCCCTAACAGTAAGAATATTGTCTTATCAACTTGACAATCGGGAAAACAAGCAATGAAGACATCTCCTGTCCTTGGTTCTAGATATCGAATAATCGAAGGAGAGTCATAACCTACAAATATTCTGAATCTACGTTGTGGTCCCATCTTAGTACGCTTAGGAGGTGGTATTAGGACTTAAACTACACAACTAAACTTGCACAAGTGAGAAATATTGGATTGATGTCCTGATATAAGTTATGCAGAAGAATATTGATGATAGGTCGTAGATCGAAGTCGAATTAACATTGCTGCATGTAACACAGCATGTCCCCAAGCACTAACTGGTAATTTGGATTGCATCAACAGAGTCCTATAAATAAGTTGGATGCGATTGATCATGGATTTAGCTAAGCTATTCTGGGTGTGGGCATGGGGGACATGATGTTCAACTACAATTCTTAGAGACGACCAAAATTCATCAAAAACTTGCGATGTAAATTCGTCTGCATTATCAAGGCTTATAGACTTAATGGGATAATCAGGGAAGTGAGCCCTCAGTTTAATTATTTGAGTTAATAGGTGGGCAAATGCTACGTTCCTAGTTGAAAGTAGGCAAATATCCGACCAACGGGTGGAGGCATCGATCAAAACCATAAAATACTTAAATGGTCCACTACAGGAATTGATGGGTCCACAAATATCACCTTGTATCCTTTGTAGGAAGGATAGGGATTCGGATGCAACTTTAGTAAGAGATGGTCGAGTGATCAATTTCCCTTGTGAACATGGGGTACATAAGTACCCACTAGGTATAGTCAATTGATGATTCTCTAAGGAATGTCCAAAAGAGTTATCTATGATTTTTCTCAACATAGTAGCCCCAGGGTGACCTAACCTATCATGCTAAAGTTATAAATTTTTAGGATCACTAAGCTTCGTGCTTGACTTTGTTGTTTTGCTCATAACAGAATGTGATTCAACATTGGAGATTGTCGTGTAATATAACCCTAAGGAAAGTGCACTTAGTTTTTCTAGTATTTTCTTCTGACTTCCAATACTAATAATGATGCATAAGTATTCCTTGTTACTTTCGCTTACAGTCTCAATGTAGTACCCATTCATTCTAATGTCTTTGAAACTAATCAAGTTTCTTTGGAAACTTTTTGAGAACAAAGCATCTTTAATGAATAGATTGGTACCATTAGGTAACATCATATGGGCTCTTTCAGAGCCTTCAATTATTTGCACATGCTATGGTGGACACCTTTCGTGGAATGAACATCAATTATAAGAAAAATTTTGGAATTTTCAGAATGGTGTGTGTTGTGGCACTATCTACCAAACAAATATTGTCCTCAGTTTCTTGATCCATACCTTAAACAAAAATAATAAATCAATATAACTATGCAATCACATGATTAAAACTGAAATAATTAAAACATTCACTATAAATTAGGACATTAATAAAAAAAAATAATGAAACCTTAAAATCATAAGTAATTAAGGAACGACTTTAAACATGACAAAAGAAAAGGTCAATGAAAAGTTAGAACATCAAATTCTCAACTTTGAGAATCAGAACTGCTGGTTTTGTCAAGACTTCAGGCTTAATTTAGAACTTCAGGTTCATGACACATGAATTAGAACTACAGGTTCTATTGAAGCTTTCGATTTGAAGCGGAACTTTCGATTCTGTCAATCTTCAGGTTTAAGGTAGAACTTCTAGTTTTGTCAAATCTTCAGGTTTGAAGTAGAACTTCTGGTTCAAAACAATTTGTCGCGACCCAGGACCGATAACCGGAAAATCGGGCCGTGACGTTGTGCTAATTTGAAATTACATTTGATAATTTCTCATAGGTTTCCGCGGTGAGAATCCCGAGACACGGAAGAACTAACTCACACGATCAACTATGCGGAAGCGTGTAGCAAATCACATCACAACAAGACATAAATAAATAGAGCATCAAGATCAATATATCAGAAAATAAATTATAACATAACATCTTCAACATGATTCAAGTTTGAAAATAAAACAAAAGTATCTTAAGTTTGTTATATCCTAAAATAAGAGGCCAACAAAGTCCAATACAATACCAAAAGTATAAAAGAACCCAAGTCATGATGAATCAAAACTCAAGATCCCGCCCGACGTCTAAATAACATCGTCGGGCTGCCACTCACGAGTTGGGGGTGGCTCAAAAGCCTCCTCCTGATGCTCCTCCTCAAAGGCAACGTCTCTTGCACCTGGGCACCAAAATAACAAGCATCAAATACTACGGTTTGGCAGGTAATCAATTTAGGCATGAGCATAGAATCATTAATGCTTTATGAAAATCATAATGAACAATTCTTGCTGAATTTGAAATAGTTACTTGACTGAGTATAAATCCAAAATACGAAACAAAACTAGCATGAATACATATTATATCATGAATAGTAAATCCACAAAGAGTTCATCATTTCTCTATCATATATAATGAAAAGTGCAAGCACGCACGACGAGCATGATATACATATACGCACAATGTGTAATAAAATACACGACTAATCTGCAGATAGTCCACATGTTTAAAGACCCCCAGACAGTAGATCAGACTGAAAGGGCAGTCTAAGCTCAGTGGTGTTCACATGAATTCATGAATGCATAAAACACACGAAACATGTTCTAGCAAGTCGAACAAAAAGGGGGAGAGTCACTTATTGAAACAAGACAAGCATGATTAGAAAATAACATAAAATATATGCACACAACTTAAGAAGTGATCCCTCCTTGCTACTTGAAACAAATCTTCGAACAAGCTCAAACTTGAATTTCAAAACAATTACACAATGTTACTTCTTGTATCAAACTGAAGTTCAAATATGAAATTTCATCAAGCATGTGTCGAGGCCATTCATTGACCTTTGTGTAATTGAGTCCTAAATGTTGAAAAATGATGAATTGGTGTCCCCAAAGTTGAATTACATTTCAGTGATCCATTTACACAATGTCAAGCTAAAGTCCTTAACATAGGTGTCCTTAAAATGAAACTAAGCACCGGTCACTTTTTATAGGCTCTGGAGATTTAAATAGTCATAAGAGGAGGTAAGAACCCAAGGGACACAACCTTTTGGTTGCCATGAATGCAATGAATGCATTCAATATCCATCATGGGAGGAGTTATGTGTTCAATGTCACTCATTTGCAACTCCTTTTCTTGAATTCTCATTGGTTGTCGCATGATCATGGGTATTTAGTGATTGAATAGCTGCCAAATATGTGATGGAAGTTGAAGAGTGATGGCCTCCCAACCTTTAGAAGCTTTTACAATGTAAGGGAACTTTTGTTGTGAGAGGATAATATACATTAGTCGTTGTCGGATTAACTTGCAATTTTACAGGTTGATTGTTGTTGATGGAGCAAGTTTTTTTGTCTGTTGATATCTTGATCAGTTGAGCAAAATGTAGATCTCTCTAGTTGAGCAAAATGCAAATCCGATATGTCGACGGAGATCGGCGAATATCAGGTGGAGCTGGCAAAAACCAACCCAACCCGTCAATCCAACCTGACCCGACCCATATATGACCCACATAATATACGGGTCAGTTGCGGGTCAAGTTTTCCTAACCCACATTTAATCGGGTAGGGTTAGGGTCAACCTGCTTAACCCGTATAATTCGTTTGTCCTTTTATCTTGATATAGTATTTTTTAATTTTACGAGAACTTTATTTTATTTCTATTAGTTTTGCTATTCTATTTCTAGTCACTATTTAAAAAAAAATGTATACAATACTCATTGTATAAATAATTCCTTCACTTTCTTTTCTTTTTTTTTTTTTTTTTTTTCTCAAGTAGACCCTTTGTTTACTTAAAAATATTTTTATGTGCTATTATTCTCCCTTAGGAGGATTGTGGATATGAAGGAAATATAATGGATATGGCAAAAATAAAATAAAATAATCAAGTAATGGTTGAGTTCATGCTAATTAATTTCCACACTATTTTCTCCATACGCCGACACAAGCTAAAGACAAGGGTGAATTATAGCATCATGGCCTAGGCGTAGGCCTAAACTTTCAGCCCAATATTAGTTGAGGTTAACTCTTATTTAAGATCATATATGAAGCAAATTAATGTTAGGGTTTTCATTTATTGCAATTTGATTGGATGAATTCATTTTAATCATAGCTTGATCTCTCATACACTCATACTTTTTAATATTGGAATCTTCATGCATTATTTAAGTTTTCATGTTTGGCATCATGTAAGCTAAGACTTATACTTTATGCAGGATTCAATCTTTTAAATTTAGTTTCAAAAGTTTTATAAAATAAATTTTTGAAATTTATGCATAAACATGTTTTGTATCACATTTTGAAACTCCATTTTAAACATGCTAGTCTCTATTCAAGTCAAGTGTTCCATGGCCAAAATTCCCACTTAGAAAATCATTTTAAAAAATAATAATAATAACACTAGAAAAGGGCAGTATTACGATTACCTCACGGCTAACTTTGTAGTATGCCTAAGGCTAGTCATAAAGCAAAATATGACCGTTGTAAACTAGTTGTTTTCTGACCGTTGGAGGTACCGCTAGGCGTGAGCTAGCCGTGAACTAGCCATTATAACTAAGGTCGGACAGCTAGGCTAGGCTAGAGGAAGGTTAGGAGAATAGATATATGGATTTCAACCTTTGATTCTTCAAATGGGTTTGCTCACTTTGTCTTAAAATTAATTCATGCTAGTCTTTAAAACTTTGTTTTCATTTATGACATGATTTAATGTTCACTTAACATGTTCAAATGCTTGTTGTGTAATATTCTTTGATTTTAAACATGGTTAGTGATTTGACTTTATTATTTGAATAGATTTACACATGTTATCAAATTTATGTTTTGAACAAACATGCTAGAGTTGGATTGAGTTTTCTCAAATTAGTTTGTTCATCATTCCAAAATATGTGTGCATCATTTAAATCACTTTATCTCTCATTTATGGTTTTCACCTTTGCATCATTTATGAGCATTTAATTTTAAAAAGAGATAGAGGCTTCCAAGCATATGCATCATTTATGAATCTTTGCATTCTTCATGCATATGTCTTAAATTGAGTTTTCACTTTTATATTAGTCTATGTTAAGAGACATCAATATGTACTTAATTGCATCTCTTCTTGTGCATCCTTAGGCATAAAAATTGAGATAAAAATATTTTGTTGTAAAGGTTATTGGTTAGCCTTAAAAAATCATTGGTGGTTGTAAAGGTTAATGCTAAGCCTTTGAAAACCATATGTGGTTGTAAGGTTAGAGGTGAGCCGAAACCTCAAGTTCAAATAGTGGAAAGTCCGGTAGGGAAACCGGGAGTGGATGTAGGCATGATTGGCCGAACCACTATAAATTTGGTTGTTATGGTGGTTGATCTTTTGCTTAATGTTTCTTTATTAATGTCAATGTTGAATGATTACATGGTTTCTTTACTTGTTCATGCATGACTTAGAAACTTCACTTGTAGTCAAGTTAATTAAAGCATAATTGACATTAGAAAATTAAAATTGGTCTAGGTTTTTGAGTTCACCCTACCCCTACCCCCCCCCCCCCCCCCCCCCCCCTAAACTTCAATAAATTTCCAAAGCATAATTGACATTAGAAAATTAAAATTGGTCTAGGTTTTTGAGCTCACCCTATCCCCTCCCCCCCCCCCCCCCCCCCCCCCGCTTCAGGATTCGAATCTTGGACTTTGTTTTTGAGCTCACCCTATTCACCCCACCTCTAGGGTTCGGATTTTGGACTTTCAACTAACATTAGGCTTATCATAACCAAAGCAGAGCTTGTCCATATTGCCTATCATGATATGTTTTAAATTGCACTAATAAGATTTAGAAAGTTTAGGATTGTTCATTTAGATCTTATCTCAATTTTTTAAACTAACTTATCAGCTTGGGTCTAATTTAAAATTTGGGTATGGTTAAAGCATTAGAGAACTCTTGTTAATAAATTTAGATTTGGGTGCAAGTTGTGCTGGTTAACCCAACCCGCAATGGTTATGCGGGTCGGGTTGCGGGTCACGGGTTGGGTTGACCCGCAGCGGGTGCGGGTTAGGAGTTTCTATCCCGTTTAATAAACGGGTCCAACCCGCGACCATAGGGCTATGGTCGCAGGTTGCTTTCTTTTTCAACTTTTTTTTTTTTTTTTATAATTCTTCATTGTTTGAAAATAACTTTCACACTTATCTTGCAAAAAGCGTTGGTATAGTGTCTTACATGGTGATTGTATTCTTATGGGCCCTATCATCCTTCTTTAAATGTTTTTTTTTTTTTTTCATTCATATGAGCACTATATTTGTAATCAAAATTGCTCAATCTATTTATTGAACGAATCAACTCTAAGACCTTCAAGCTTATTATCTTAAAATACACACACACACACACACACACACACACACACACACACACACACACACACACACACACACTTTAAGTAATGTTTGAAAAAGTCTCAAGCTATAGATCTAATTTTCTACACTTCCATGAGCCCCCAATTTATGATCCGAACTTGTATTAATGGTAAATATCAAGACACTTACTTAGTTTCATATTTTAATTCTTCATGGATCTTGAGAAATTTATAAAAAAAATATTTGAAAAATCCAAATGCATCCAAAACCCTTGGATGTACTCATTTACTAATATGAAGGATGGTAATTTCGAAAAACTTGGTAATGTGTTCGTGTGTGTGTGTGTGTGTGTGTGTGTGTGTGCGCGCGCGTGCATGCGTGTGGGTGGGAGGGAAGGGGGGGGAAAGATTCATGTCCATTTACCCCTCACCCTATTATAATGAGGGCAACATAGTGGGACCAACTTCATGATCCATCCAAACCATCCACAGGCATGGTCCCCTTTGTGAGACCCCGACACCTAATTTTCAGGATTAGTGTTGCTTTTCTTGTGAATCAGTTTCTCTAACTGGGATTAGTGTTTGCTGGGTTGAGTTTGTGAGCTAGAATGGTTTTTCATTAGCTTTGGGGAATTTTCAGTGCCTTCTTGATTTAGTGGGACCCTTTGGGGGTTTCTTTTAGTGATCTTGCATGTGATTTGGGGATTATTCGAGATTTCAATAAATCTTGTTTTAATCTCATTTTTTACTTATCTCGTTAATCTCTATAACTTTTGTGTTGACTTCGTCCCCGTTCAAGACCCCGAAACCCAACTTTTCTAATGTTAGGGGCAAAACAGTCCTTTTACAAAAAAATCTGGGCATATTTTCAATATCTCCAAAACCCACAAAATATATACTTTTTGGAAACTAGATTTTTCGATAATCATTTCTTCCTTCTTCGTCAAACTCATCCAAGGTCCCGAAAAGCATGTTTCTAGCTCGATAAGAGTTTCTAGTAGTGGAGCCCACCCTCTCATGCTATAAAAAGAAAATCCATTCCACTTTCCCCTCTTTGTTGGCTCAAAAATGTGGGAGAGGAGTGGCTGGATCTGCCTTGTGTTTTTTCTTGCCATTTCTTCTTCTCCTTCTTGCTTCTTCATCTCCCTTCCACACTAATCTTGCACCAATCAAGAAATGAGCTTCATCTTCTTCCTCCTCACCCTACAAGCTCTTCATTGATACCCATGGAAGAGAAATCTATCAACATTGAAGCTCTCTTTGAACTAACTCTTTCCATTTGAAAGTCATCTAAGTAAGCAATCCTCTCCATCTTCTAGATATGTTTTATTCTAACCTTAGAGAAGCTCCATTATCATCATTGGAAGTTTTCTCTTCTTGTTCCGTGTTTTGACCCATTTTAGGGTTTGTTTTGGGGGGTTTTGTGTAGCTTTTGTTCTTGGCTTAGAGGCTTGATTTGCTTGATTAGAGACTTTGAGGCAAGTGGATGATTTGATGGTTTTTATGAGAAATGTCTTTATATTGTCATTATTATTCATACTATTCTTGATTTTTTATGATTTTGAAATAGATGCTCATGAATGAACCTTGCTAGCTCATTTAATGTCTTGAAAACATTGGTTTATAGCTTTCATTATTTCTTGTTAATTAATAGCTCAATGGATCCTTGTGATTAGTGGTTTTCTTCTCTCTCTCTTTGGTGATTGAATGTGAAAGAATGGAGGTGTTTGGGATGGATGTTTGTGATTTTTTTTTTTATTATGAATGGGAGGAGCTTTTAGCTCATTTTATTGCAGGAAGATGAATGGGAATGAAGGGAAATGGTTTAAGGGAGAATTGGGCTCAAATCTAAACACAGAAGGGTTTTTCCGCACCTGGCGGTCAGCTAGCGGTCACCTATCGGCTAGCCGCCTGGTGACCGACAGTTAACCGCCAGCTAATCGAACTGTCGCGGTTACATTTCCAGAGAGCACTATTTTCTTCCTAAAGGCACGGTCAGCCTCACAGTTAGCCAGAGGCTAACCGCCAGCTAACCGAACCCATTTCGGTTACATTTCCAGAGTTTTGTAGCCACCTGGTGAATCCGCGGTCAGCTGGCTTACCGCCGAACCCATCGGCGGCTGACCACCAGCTAACCGCCAACTGACTGAAATTACCTAGAAACTTTGAAATGAAGACAAATGAAGAGGGTTCTGTCCCAATCATTTGTGCACCCTTTCAGAGAATGATGGAGACTGTTCACCTAGATATGTGTATGGAGCCCATTTGAGAAAGAAACCATATCACGAAGATTCATTTAAAACCTTGAATAATCCTAAGGTGTATAAGGAGCCCGAAATGTCTTCAAAACTCAAAGAGTGCCAAGGGTATACGTAAATTGACATCTGGGACCCCTATTCACCTCGAACTGGTTTTGAATCCTGATACCTGTCCCGTAATTTCTAAAGATCAATTGTCTTTCCGGATATCCCGAATTGTTACATATATTCCCAAAAATTCATGAATTATGATTTATCATTCCCGAAGGCATTAAAATTGTAATTTAGCATTTTGCTAGCCCGTTTATACATTACCCGAATTGAAAGGAAATTGTGCCTTGAGCACTCCCGTCCCGCCCATTTACATACGTTCACTTGATATGTTTTATACATGTTTTGATTTGTCATTTGACCTATGCGTTGGCACCACTAGGCTTGGATTACCTTGCCGGTTTGATCCACCGACTTAGAGATCCCCCTCCCGTCCCGCCAGCTGCAGTTTGGATCCCGCTACCCGATTATTACCGTGGTCTTGCCCGATGCCGCAGATTGCTACCGTGGTCATGTCCCGTATATTATATGTATATGTATATTTCGTTGAATCTCCCCACCTTGTGTGACTGAGATCAATGCTCCAGTATGCTATTGTCACTTCGGTGATAGAGGACTTAGCTTCATGTGGTCGTCATCTTGCTTGTTTCCCGATTCCTTGGATACCTTTACATGTTTTTATATTACAGATAGATGTTTTAAATGAACACTTGTTTTACCAGATCTCTATGTTTACACATGCTTTAAATGACTACCCGATTTGTCAAGTATCCGTGCTTTTACAGATGTTGCAAATGAACACATGTTTTGTCAGATCTCTATATGTTACTTATGCTTTAAATAAATACATGTTTTGTCTAATATCCATGTTTTACACTCGTTTTACATGATTACAGGATTTTTCAGGTAACCATGATTTTCCATACGTTTTAATTATATGCAGCCTTTGATCAAATAACATGTATTATCATATGTTTTATTTTTTAGTACATTTATTATCTTTTCATCTACCTGCCAGACCGTCATGTCTGACCCACTATTTTGGTACTCAGTTTCAGTTTTCCCCATCCCAAGCCGAGTGCTTTTGTTGGCTGTGGAGCCACGAGTTTTCAGGTGGTGTTGTCGGCTATGTATTGTCACATAGACATTGAGCATGACATCAGAGCTACGTCACATATGGGTAGCGGTTATTAATTTGTTATTGTACAGCTTTTATTAGCCCTTTCTTGGGATTGTAATTAATACACATTGATATTTGTAACTTGAATATATATGAGAATGTAATATCCTGTTACTGTCAACTCTGTATTTTGTTGTGGTAATTTATTCCAGTCTGATATGGTTCTTGATATGATAGCTTTATACTAGCAGTTAAATGCGATGAGGAATGCAATGGCCACGGACTTCGGGTCGCAATGCCACGAATGCTTCCACAAAAATATTCAAAGGTTGTTGGAATTTGTGATCCTCATACACGCGGATCTTGGGAGAAATATAATTATCACTTTCTTCCCCATTCGCGTCCCCGAGGTCGGACCGCTGTAGGGATCTAGGTTTGGGGAGGTGACAGACTGGTATCGGAGCGGGCAGGTTTCTAGGAAATAAAACACTCTAGGAACCTTAAGACGTGTGGTGAGGAATCGTTAGAGTTGTTGTTTTGTTTTGGCTTGATGTCGTTCTATTGGATTCGGGTTTGTTTTCCTTCTAGTGGGGGAGACTCTCCTTGTCTCTTCCCTTTTTGTTCTTGTTATAGAATTTGGGGGACCAAATTCTTTTCTAGTGGGGGAGAATTTAATGTCTCCGCACCTACATTTAGTACCTTTTTCTTGTTTTCGCACCAGAGAGTCGGAGTTTTGTGGACTTTGCGTGTGGATCTCAAAGGACTTTGACAGAATTTTCAGCTTTTCAATGTCACAGATGGAACTAGCGAAGGAATTTGTGAGCAGTTGTTAGCCAGCAAAAAATGTGAATAGCATATCGAGACCCAATTACAGTTAAGCGTTTACCGTCAGATGGTGCGTCAGGCAAGTAAGCGTGGATTTTTGGATAAACTTGGAACATTCTCCTAAGTCAGAAGACTCCAGAAACCAGACAAATGGTGGATTTCAGGAAGTTTGAGGTGATTCTCAGTTGACAGAGCTTCAAGTGATGCCGAAAGCTAGAAATTTCTCGATTATTGATGAACTATTGTAGGAGGAGCGCTAGAGGATTTTCAATGACTCCAGAATTATGGTGAAGTTGATTTAGCAGGATGCATCAGTGTGTGGTTAAAATGATTGGAAGTAAGCTTTCAATTGTGGTTTAAAGAGTTGTATACAAAATGGATTGTTACCTGGTCATATGATAAAGGAGATCATGCAGACTTTACGGACTTTTGGGATATCAATTTGGACATTGTGAAGATGCAAATTAGAGAATCATAACCTATGGACAAGGCCGGTTGAAAGATCCAGAGAAGAATGACACTATGTACAGAGTTTTATGGCAGAGATGGAGTTATGGTACATTGGAATAAGTCAGAACTTTTATTTTCTTAGGCCGACATTGATGGACAAGGCAAGTAGCGGATTCGAGGTTATGCAAGGACATCTGAAGGCTGTAGGGGTTTGACGGAAAGATTCTTCGAACATTGGTTATGGTAGAGGAACAAGTTGCCGAGTAAAAGTTTGGACAGTTTGAAATCTTCAACCGAATCAAAGACCTTAACTACAGACTCATCTCGCCTTTATGTTTGATCGGGGATATTGCAGTTATACAGGAGCAGTGCAGATCATCAATGTCAGAGATAATTTTCAGTTGGTAGAACTCCAAGGAAATGTCCAGAGTTAGAGATTCCTTGAATTTGATGAGCTTTGTCAGAAAACTATTCAAGAATTTTCAACAAGTGCAGCCATGTGGTGAAGTAGACCCAGCATGATGCTTCGTTTGTGTGGCTAGAAGCATTGGAAGTCAGATTCCAGCAGCTAATGAGGGAGTTGACTAAAAAAAGGATCTTTACTCAATCGCCTGACAACGAAGATTTTGCTGATTTTATCGACATGAGGGTGTTGGAATTTGTGATCCTCATACACGCGAATCTTGGGAGAAATATAATTATCACTTTCTTCCCCATTCGCGTCCCCGAGGCCGAACCGCTGTAGGGATCCGGGTTTGGGGACATGACACCCTTGAATAACACTGGATCCATCGTGGTTTTTCCTGATTTGAATGGATTAGACCATTGGATCAATGGTGACATTTTTCATTAATACAATGTCTTTAAATTTGTTAGCCATGGATGAATGGGCTAGAGGCATGAGATTGACCCCAAACATATGGGCCCATCCAAGATGTCTATTTCAATCCCCCACGTGGACTTGGGGTGCATTTAAAAGCTCTCAATTAGAAGCGGAAAAGCCCTTCGTTGCAGTGAGCCCTACTTGGAACTTCAAATTTAATCCGGACAAAGCTACAACACAACGGCGCTGCATCATCCTGGCATATGCACTTGGGTGGAGCCCACCTTTAAAAAATTTAATCCGTTTATTAGTTCTAACACCCACTGTAGTATATACATATAAAATATTATTCAAATCAACAATGTGCACACTGTTGGATTAACTGAATCGTAAACAATTATTTAACTTTATTTACTCTCACACTTTCCTGATAAAAAGTGAAGTTGGGCGCATGTTTAAAATCAACAGGTCAATCTAACAGTAGCCCCACGAAATACACTTTGAAATTATATATATGAGAATGGCTCTCGTCAACTGCAGTTGAGGAAAGCCTCGGCTGGACACATGCGTCTGGCTCGTGTGGACTTAAAACGAAGAGAAGGTCAAATTTTGCCCAAACACCACGACCACCCCCCCCCCCCCCGGGGAATCGATTCATCTCCTCCTTGCGTTCTCTCTCTCCCATCTTGGCCTGCGATATCTCTCTCCCATCTCGCTAGTGTTTGATCTCTCTCTCAAGAGGGCTCTCTCCCTCAATACTTCCTCCCTGCAAAGCCCCTGCTTTAGAAATCTGAAAACATGATCTCTCTCTCAAGAGGGCTCTCTCCCTCAAGACTTCCTCCCTGCAAAGCCCCTGCTTTAGAAATCTAAAAACATTACATGCAAAAGAGAAAACCCAAAGAGGGCTCTCTCCCTCAAGACTTCCTCCCGGCAAAGCCCCTGCTTTAGAAATCTGAAAACCTTACAACTCTCCCACCTTTTTCATTTACCGCCCAAACCAAAAGAGAAAACCAGTTTGAAGAAGAACAAAAAGAAAAGCTCTAGTCTCCTCTGCGACTGGCCTCACCAGCTGCTCATCATCATCTCTTGCCATAGCTCCACTCTTGCTCGTTTCTCATATCATGCTCATCTTTCTACATTTTCTTATGGAGAGAACAAAGAAATAGAGAGAAAGGAAGGAAAAGGACGAGGTGGGGAGAGTCGTCCACGGCCCTGCATACTCGTACCCTATATCTCTCTCTTTGCAAACTTAGTTTTTTCTTTTCTTTTCTTTATAGGGTTTGGTGATTTTCAGTTGGATTAGAAATAGAGGGTCAGAGTTTGAGGATTTTGAGGGTTTGGGTTGAAATGGAGGGTAAGGGGTTGGAGACTTTCAGGGTTTGGGCGTATCACTCGTCCCGTCTCTCTCTATATCTTTCTCTATCTCCATCTCTATTGCTCTCTGTCTCTCTCAGCCCTTTGTTTTTCTTCATGGTGTTTTTTTAATGACCTTTCTCTCTTCGCTGTCTGCAAAAAATGTCATTATTTCTTTTTTTTTTCTTTTATTCACAATAACCATCTTTTCTTTTATTTTTTGCAAGGTGGAAAAACACACTCGGCTTTGGATATTTTTTCAGACCTTGATTGGGTTTTTTTTTTTTTTTCAGCTGGAATTATGCTCTCAGATATCTCATCAGCAATCATCAGTACGCAAAGAAGAAAATGGGTTTTTCTATACATCTAACGAGAATTTCAACATCTATTCATTCATCCTCTTCCTAGAATCAGAAGAATCGTCAAAGAAGGTGATGCTTATCAGCTGTTGGGGAGCAAACTGACTACTATACAAAGAGATGGAATCCTTCTAATAGAAAGTCTCTCTTGAATTGATATTTTCAAGTTGTATAATTGTAATCTTTTTATCAGATGCAAATGTAAGACTTCTGTTTTGAGTGTCATTCCATTATATTTGAATGGGCATTCACCAGTTTGTTTCTCAATGTATAAATCAGCGTATGAGGATCATCACCAATTAAAATGCTGAATAGTTTGGCTACTAAATGAATAACAACCATTAGTAAATTAGATTCTTAGTTCCTCTTATGGTTGTGCCAATTTCATCCTATTTCTTTACTTTTGCATGAATTTATAATCTTCAAGTCTTAGAAGTGATGATTCTACACAACATATCATTTACCTCTTGCTTATCCTATTTAGGTCTTATAGATGTCCTGCCTTCTTCATTCCATTTGTGCCTTGGTAATAAGCTTGTTTATTTATGCACAAGGTGCAATTCAAGAAGTTATGAATAGAGAGGAGAGAGTCTAACTTAGGGGAGAGAGGGAGACGCAAGAGAGGGAGAGATGAGCGAGAGAGAGACGTCGGGGGGCTGATTCAAAGGAGAGAAAGAGGAGAGAGGGAGCTTCTGTCGATAGTTCAGAGAGGTGAGAGAGAGATGAGGAGGGAGACAGTTTCGCTGAGAAAGGGGAGAGAGAGACAGGCGAGGGAGACGGGGCTCGAATAGTCTTAAGAAGAGGGAAATGATAAAAAGGAGCAGGCGTTGGAAATTTCATTCACCTAATCGTTCCCTGCGACACGAGGCACTCACATGTGCCCAACTGATGCTCTCCTCAACTGCAGTTGAGGAGAGCTGGTCCATATATGCAAAGAATAAGATGGATGTAAAAGATGATGAAGGAAATGGGTTTTTTAAGGGCTAGTTTGGTACTTTACTAATACAATAAAAGTCAAGTAAAGCCTCCATTTTTCAGACAAGATGTCACATCAAATACACTTTATTCAAAACTCCCCTCAACTTTTTCATACAAAAAGTCAAAAAACAACTACCTTTATCCACTAAAATACAAAAAAATTAATTTTTTTAAATAAAAACTCAAAAAGATTCTATAACAATCAACCAAACGCAAAATATCATGATAACACACTTATATTTTATTCTTTCTTCAAAATCAACTTTACTTCACTTAACTCTATTAGTAGAGTTACCAATCTAGCCTAAAGGTGGCTCCCACCGATGTAACGAACGCCGGTATTACAGCGTTGCCCAATTATTCCAGCGCGCTTTAAGTGAGTCCGAACTTCCCAAGATCCGGAACTGTGAGAGGCTAACACGTACCCTACAGGTCGACTCCACCTGTCAAGCAGCCCGTCCTTTGAACCGCCAGCAGCACCTGTATTACTTTCAAGGCGACGGATAGAAAGAGAGAGTAAGTAGTAGACCACTTGTCGCCAAACTCTCCATCCATATCTCCTTCCCAATCTTCTTCTTCATTTCAACTCCTCACCTTCTCGCGTCAGCATCAGCAGAATTAGAAGAAGAGAAACAAACAAGAAGACGATGGAGGAGGAGCAGCAGCAGCATCACATGCACAGCTGCAGCAGCAGCAACAATAAATTCTTGAAAGAGAGGTCAGCTCGAGATCTGATTGCAGATAAGAGGAGGCTGGTGGAGGTACCCTACACGGCCTCCATCTCTGATACCATCAACGTCCTCGTCGCCAACGGCGTCTCCACCGTGCCCGTCGCGGCGCCACCTGGCCACTGGATCGGCGCCGGCGGCTCCATGATCCTCGAATTTGACAAGGCCACAGGCGCCATCCGCAAGCACTACATCGGCATGGTCGCGATACTCGACATCCTCATCCATATCGCGGATGAGAAGGCCGCTTCGGACTTGGATAATCTCGTCTCTTTTCCTGTTTCATCTATAATCGGCCATTGCTTGGAAGGTCTCAGCCTTTGGACTCTCAATCCCGACACAAGGTAGCCTGTCCTTTATTTTCTTTATTTCCATCTTCTTCGATTGTTTTTACTAATATTGTTTATCTGAAGCTAAATTATACTAGAACATATCCTGTATAATTGTTGTAAGAAAATTTCCAAATGACTAACTCTCTAGAACTTCAGAATATACTGAATTTAAGAAGCAGTAGGAGAATTTCAGAGATTGCTGAAATTCCAAAATCAAAGGTAGAAGAAGTATTATATATAATGAAGCGAATTGATTCCAATTGAGAAATCAACCACTTCTTTTCAATTTTATTTTGACTATTTTGATACCAATTTGACCCTTTTTTAATGCCTCCTTAAATTCCTCTTAATTTTCACCTGAGCCTATTATTAACTCTTAAAATTGTTATGGAGATTTGTAACTGAAATTGGCATATTAGAAGCTCTCTTTTCTATAACCGAAATGAATAATTGAGAAAATGAGTTGTAACCTTTTCCATACAGAGTCTTCTCAATACGAGCTTCTTTCTTATGTGGCATAATTTTTTCTTTTCTTTTCTCTGTTTCATTGGGTTTTCTCTTCTCTACAAAAAAACTAAGGTATTTGTATATTTTTTACTCTTTTTTTGTTATCTTAGTGTCTTTTAATGAATCTTAATTTCAATTTCCGACATAGATCATTATTCACAGCACCTATATGTGATAATGGAAATAGATATATTATTTTCTCTTGGTTGACGTAAGACAACCAACTCACTATCAAACCTGTCTCTAATTGAAAAATCTCATATTTTTAAATTTCTTATAATTTCACCCATCTCAATATTTCATAATTCATGTTTCTACTAAAGATTTTAAATTTCTATATTTATTAATTATTTTAAATTTTAATTGTGTAATTTTTAAGAAACCTATAAATTTGTGTGAGAATTTAACACTTCTATTTTAGATTTTATAAAATATAAATATATAAAATTAATTTTTTTTATTTATATCATAAAATTAAATGTAATTCTCTGCATAACTTTTAATGCCCGTGCTAAGCACGGGGGCATTTTTCTAGTTAGTTCTGATACCCATAATATTTTAATTTATTGGGATTATTTGGCACCCTTCATTGTGGGGGCCCTTGATGGGTCCTCCTTTCTAAAGCCTTTGAATGTCTGAGAGTAGAATTTTAGAGATGATTACAGCAATTATATCTCATTAGTTGGTGTGATTTGTCCAAATTTAGTGATTCTAATCTTAAAAAGACCTCACACATAACGGTACAATTGTGGCATATAAAATACTATGATTTTTTTTCTTTTTCCATTTTGGTCCAGTTTGGTAGTCTGCTACATGATGCAGCCCGACAGCAGAATAGGGCCCGCAGGCCCCTCTGATGGACCATCTAATGGGGTCCACTTGATCCCTGATTCAATTAGAGATCCATATCTATCTAAATTAGTTAGTTGCTTAATAAGAACAGCTTTCTAAAATTCTATTTTGAGTAGGATTAAGTATGTTACTATTTTTAATGTTCTGGTTAATTTAGAAGTAGTGTCTTCTATATAAATAGAAGAACCTTCATCTTGTGAACACATGCATTATTCAAACAAATTAATCAACGTGAGTTTTTCCTCTTTGAGTGTTATGGCTGGTTTTGTGCCCTAGGGCTGGAATCCTTTGGATTCGATCAATCTCATCACTGAGATTGGTCTACACTTCTCGATCGAGGTTGTCTGGCTGCGCCAAATTGGTATCAGAACCCAGATCCGGTCGCCGGAGAAACAACTGTCTTCTCTGGTTCATCATCATCCACCCATCGACATCATCCCACGCCCTGTAGATCCAACCCTCTAAAACCTAGCCACTGCCGAAAACCCATCCAGCCAACCACCCGTCCCCCCACCTCCCTTCTCCCATCTCAGACCCTAAAACCAAACAACCCCCTACCTTCGCTCCTCAACTTCGTTGATTCCCATCTCACAGTAACCTATCATCTGCCAAAACCCACATCCCATCTCACAACAACTTATTATCTGCCAAACTCCAATTCCCTAATTCACCTATCGAACCAAACACCACTGCCTGACGCCCTAATCCACCGTCCACCCCTACCGAAAACCAAACCCCACCCAGCAGTCCCCCAAACCGAAGCCCAAACCACCCAGCCGAAACCGGAACCGTTCACCAGCGCCACCCAGCAGTCCCCTTTCAATCCCAGAAATCCGCAGCCACCCCTTCGTGCCTCCGGCTTCGTCGAAAACCCCATCCCAGCGAACCAAAAAAAAAAAAAATGAAGCAGCAGTAATCGAGAGAGAGAGAGAGAGAGAGAGAGAGAGAGAGAGGTTGCAGCAGAAAGAAGAAATCAAAAAAAAAGGGCGTACCTGGCACCTGACGAGAACTCCAGCAGCGTCGTCGTCTCCAGCAACCAGTCGCAGCAGCCGTCCCCCAGCCTCGTCTCCACCAGCGCCAGCGCAAGGCCTCCCCACCCTTTCGTTTCGTCCAAACAGTAAGCCCTCTCTTATTTTTTTTTCCTGCGCACGGAGCCCGAGGAGAACTCTTTTACTTCACACACGTGTTCTGTGTGAAACTAAACTGGGCCTGAGTTTTGGGCCTGCCTTTAGTCCGGGCCCAATTTGAGTCCAGACCCGACCCAGCCCACTAATAAAAAAAATTAAAATTAAAATTCCAGCCATGCCTAGAAGAGGTGACAATCTCAGTCATTGGCTCACGGACAAGGAACGTGAGGAACAATTATTCAAACTGGGCCAAGATATGGACGAAGTAATGGATCGTCTACGCATAGTAGAGACTGCACTTATTGAACTGCAGAATACACAGTTGGTTGCAAAGGAAGGGTGTCCACTTCCGCACAAATAGTCAGACCCATCCAAGCAGAAAGGATTGAGCAGCGTGAGTCCATGCGTGACTTTGTACAGCGTCTCATTGCTGAACGAGACACCCAGGGTCCCATGGTTGCACAACGCACTGATGATATCACGAAAAAAGTCAAAATTGATGTTGTTGATTTCTCTGGAGATGTCAGTCCGAAAATTTTTGTTGATTGGCTTAATTCCCTGGAAGATTATTTTACTTGGTATAACATGAATGATGAGCAGCGGATAGCCTTTACGAAGGTTAAACTTAAGGGTCCTGCTAGAATCTGGTGGTATGGTGTTGAAAATAATGAACTTGCTTTGGGACAGCCCATTATTAGATGGGTCAACATGAAAGAAAGGCTCAAGAACAATTTTCTTCCTTCTGATTACATTGACACACTGCACCAAGAATATCTTACTCTCCAGCAAGGCAATCTATCTGTGGAAGAATATACAAACAAATTTCGCGAATATATTGTCCGTTGTAATTTGAAAACAGATGATCGCCTCACTATCACTCGATATAGAGATGGATTGCGCAATGATATCAGACGGGAAGTTGCTATGTTTGATTACACCAGAGTTGATGAGGTATTTTGTAAAGCTAGGAAAGCTCAGCATGAACTCCAGTTGCAGAGACGCAACAATTTTCAAGTCGGGGAGTCTTCCACTAGAAGAGGACTTGAACCTCCTTTTAACCGTACTCAGACGCAAGGTTTTCGTCCTCCTCCTCCTCCCCCTCCTAGACCATTCCAGCAAGCACCACTGAGGCCACAGCAAGCTATCCAGCAGAGGCAAGCTTTGCCACAGCCAAATCAGCGGGTGCAGCAGAATCAGAATGATAATCGTGCCCGCGGAAGGTTAGATAAAAGAGAAATCGTTTGTTATGCTTGTAAACAAAAAGGACATTATGCAGCCGAGTGTCCTCATAGAAATTTATATGCTACTAATGAGCCAGAAGATGATGAACAATATGATGAGGAAATAGAAGCAGAGCTGTTCAATGCAGAGCCTCAAAATGAAACTGCAATAGATCAATTCCAAGATACAGAAACTGATGACGGCACCCCACTGCTTTTCCTTGGTCGTCGTCTCCTAGTAGCTGATTCAATAGAAGAAAATGATGACTGGAATCATGCATCTATTTTCCGGTCACGAGTCAATTGCAAGGGCAAGTCTTGTAACATGATCATTGATGGTGGCAGCGCGATAAATGTTATTTCTCAAGAGGCAGTCGAGAAACTCAAGCTACCAACTGAGAAGCATCCAAGACCTTATAAAGTTGCATGGGTCAACAATTATTCCATCCCTGTCCGGAAGCAATGTGTCGTCCTTGTCAGAGTCGGCAATTATGAAGATACAATTCGTTGTGACGTCATTCCAATGAACGTTACACATATCCTCTTTGGACGACCATGGTTAAAGAAACTGAAGGTCATCACAGATCATGAGCACAATACTTATTCTTTCAACTGGAAAGGAGGCAAGATTAGGTTACTTCCATTGCCCGCTAAATCTTCCTCCACATCTGATACAGCTCCAGCACTTCCTATATTGACCATGAGGAAGTTTGAAGATGAAAGCAAAGAACAGGGTGTCATGTATGCATTGATTGCTAGACAAGTTCCAGAAGAATCTCCTGCTACATCTGTCCCATAAGAAGTAAAACCACTTTTGAAGAAATTCGCTGATCTAGTTCCAGATGAACTGCCTAAGGAGCTACCTCCATTACGTGACATCCAACATGCCATTAACCTTGTCCCAGGCGCTTCCTTGCCAAATTTACCTGCATACTGGATGAGTCCTATGGAGCATACAGAATTAAGAAGGCAAGTTGATGATCTTTTACAAAAGGGATATATCAGGGAAAGCCTCAATCCCTGTGGAGTACCTGCACTTCTCACTCCAAAGAAAGACGGAAGCTGGCGTATGTGCGTTGACAGTCGTGCCATCAATAAAATCACGGTAAAGTACCGCTTCCCAATCCCCAGATTAGATGATATGCTCGATTTGATGACTGGTGCATGTATTTTCTCAAAACTTGATTTGCAAAGTGGTTATCATCAAATCCGTATAAGGCCAGGTGATGAGTGGAAAACTGCTTTTAAGATCAAAGATGGTCTTTATGAATGGATGGTTATGCCCTTCGGGTTAACCAATGCACCTAGTACTTTTATGCGGGTCATGACACAATTACTGCAGCCTTATATTGGAAAGTTTGTCGTTGTTTACTTCGACGATATACTAATCTACAGCAGGACAAAAGCAGAACATCTTCACCATCTGGACACAATTTGCCAACTCCTTCTCCGGGAGCGTTTTTATATTAATCTCAAGAAGTGCACTTTTATGAGTGCATCTGTTGTCTTCTTGGGTTATGTTGTGACGGCACAAGGAATTAAAATGGACCCTGAGAAGGTCAAAGCAATTTTGGATTGGCCAATTCCTACTACACTCACTGAAGTTCGAAGCTTTCATGGTCTTGCAAACTTTTATAAGAGGTTCATTCGAAACTTCAGCAGTATTATGGCTCCTGTCATAGAGTGTATGAAAAAGGGTGAATTTAAGTGGACTAGTTCTGCTACTAGAGCCTTTCAAGAAATCAAGTGTAAAATCACAGGAGCACCAGTTTTACAAATTCCAAATTTTGACAAGGTCTTCGAAATTGCTTGCGATGCTTCGAATGTCGGAATTGGGGGTGTTCTAAGTCAGGAGAGACACCCAATTGCATTTTTCAGCGAAAAACTTTCTGATGCCAAGAAAAAGTATTCTTCTTATGATTTGGAACTCTATGCCGTGGTACAATAACTTCGTCATTGGAGACATTACTTGATTGGCAGCGAGTTTGTTCTTTATTCAGATAATGATGTTTTGCGACATCTACATTCACAGCAGAAGATCAGTGCCAACCGTGCCAAGTGGAGCGCATATATACAAGAGTTCAGTTTCAACATTAGCCACACGGCAGGAAAAGATAATTTGATAGCTGATGCACTTAGTCGACGAAAGTATTTGTTGACAACCATGACTGTTAGTGTACCAGGTTTTGATCAACTCAAGCTAGCTTATGCGGATAATCCAGATTTTGGTTCTATCTATGCAGACATTAACAATGGTGATCTTGGTAAGCATCCCCATTATAGCATTCATGATGATTTCTTGTTCAAAGGTACACAACTCTGCCTCCCTGCCACATCCATTCGTGAATATGTTGTCCAAGAGTTGCATTCGGGAGGATGTAGTGGCCATTTGGGACGCAATAAAACTCTTGCTCTTGTCAGCGATAGATATTATTGGCCCTGAATGAAGACTACCATTATTCGCATTTGCGAACGTTGTCAGACATGTCAGCTCGCCAAAGGTAATAAGAAGAACACTGGACTTTATCAGCCTTTACCGGTTCCTCATACTCCTTGGGAAGACATAAGCATGGATTTTGTGCTAGGTTTGCCAATGACACAACGAAAAGTTGATTCTGTTTTTTTTGTTGTTGATCGCTTTTCAAAGATGGCATATTTTATTCCATGTACTTCTACCAGTGATGCCTACGAGGTTGTCTGGCTGCGCCAAATTGGTAAACGGAAGTGGTAAACAGAAGTCTCTACTGCTTACCATCCTCAGACTGTTGTCCAATACTAAGCTCAAATTCTCTACTGCTTACCATCCTCAGACTGATGGCCAAACGGAAGTGGTAAATAGAAGTCTTGGACAGTTATTGCGATGCCTTGTTCGTGATCACATCACATCTTGGGATCAAGCATTGCCTATGGCTGAATTTGCATACAATAATTCGGTCAATCGGTCTACTGGTACTTCTCCATTTGAAGCTGTTACAGGAGTTCGACCACGACTACCTGTTGATCTTGTCTCTTTACCGGTAGATGCCAGAGTAAGTGCTAATGCTGAAAACTTCTTTCACCATATGCAACAAGTACATGATGAGGTCCGCCGCCATATATCTGCTAGTAATGCCACTTATAAGCAGCAAGCAGACAAGCATCGTCGATTTATTGAATTTGCTGAAGGAGATATGGTCATGGTCCGGATCCGTCCCGAGCGTATGCCTCCAAGAGCTTATAAAAAGTTGCATCCACGGAATGCTAGTCCATACAAGATTCTCAAAAAGATTGGTTCCAATGCTTATGTGCTTGATCTCCCATCTGATTTATGTGTCAATTCTACTTTCAACGTAGAGGATCTTACACTCTACCGTGGTCATGACAATGATTGTGAAACTGAAGAGCAGACTATTGCTCTCCCTTCGAATCTTCCACCTGTTGATGAGATTGTTGATGTGCTTGATGATCAAATTGTTTCTACTCGTCAAGGAGGTTTTCAAAAGTTCTATGTCCGCTGGAAGAATCGTCCTCTCTCTGATGCTACATGGATCACTGCAACAGATTTTCAACGCTTGAATCCAGATCTTTATGAGCGCTATCAAGCAATTAACTCGCCGGAGGCCAGTTCTTTCAAGCCAGGGAGAGTTGATGCAGCCTGACAGTAGAATAGGGCCCGCAGGCCCCTCTGATGGACCATCTAATGGGGTCCACTTGATCCCTGATTCAATCAGAGATCCATATCTATCTAAATTAGTTAGTTGCTTAATAAGAACAGCTTTCTAAAATTCTATTTTGAGTAGGATTAAGTATGTTACTATTTTTAATGTTCTGGTTAGTTTAGAAGTAGTGTCTTCTATATAAATAGAAGAACCTTCATCTTGTGAACACATGCATTATTCAAACAAATTAATCAACGTGAGTTTTTCCTCTTTGAGTGTTATGGCTGGTTTTGTGCCCTAGGGCTGGAATCCTTTGGATTCGATCAATCTCATCACTGAGATTGGTCTACACTTCTCGATCGAGGTTGTCTGGCTGCGCCACTACACTATCTAAAAATGAGGAAGTACTTCTTGAGCACTTGGTTGTCTTTAGACCCTCTGCTCTGATGTGATATCCTTTTACTAGTGATTTTAGTTAGAGTTTGATTAAGAAATGCTCAACCTTCTTATTTCATTTTCTAATGCAGCATTTTAGATTGTATGGAAGTGTTTAGCAAAGGCATCCATCGTGCATTGATTCCGGTGGACAGCCATATGAAACATGTTGGAGTGGAACATGCTGATGCATCACCAGGTTATCGGATGCTTTCTCAAATGGATGTATTAAGGGATTTGAAGGCACATGATACAGAATTGAAGGACATTATGTCATGCACTGTTAAGGGCAAAAAGTCAAGGATTTTTGTGGTCTCATGTGAATGTGAGAGATTTTAGACCCCCCAAAGATTGAAGGTTTA
The DNA here is from genome assembly GCA_003546025.1 of Camphora micrantha. Classification (NCBI taxonomy): domain Eukaryota; kingdom Viridiplantae; phylum Streptophyta; class Magnoliopsida; order Laurales; family Lauraceae; genus Camphora; species Camphora micrantha. The sequence continues at coordinate 31,009,889 of QPKB01000008.1, read as the reverse complement.
TAGAGTTCATATCACAAGGATTTTGTTTACTGGGGTTTTTTAAAACTAAAGTTTGTTTTAACTTTTTGCTATATTTGAAATATATGTATTTTTAAATTGTTAATACTTTTCTGAAACAGATTCTGGGGAAAACCAAGCTGTTCCAAAGGAAAGGGGACCAGGCTACAGCACAAGCTCTGCATCTCATAATCAGCCAAGCGCCTCTAGGTTGAGATTCTCTTATACGGGTGATGTCAATCTAGGAACTTATATCATTAAGTTAGCTATAACTTAAAAACTCTAATTGTATTAGAAAGTTAGAATTGTATTAGAAGTTTTTTCCATTTTTTTTTATAATTTTGTGAATTAGTGTATTTATTTCCATTTAGAATTTTATGCCAAATATGGTTTATCTTTTGAGGATATGATAATTAACGGGCGGTTGAGTTTGGATAGATCTATCATAGATTTTGATATATAAAATTATAATAATTATTTTAATATTATATTTTCTTTATTTTGGATTTGTTTTATTCCCACTGATTCCTCAAAGAAGCTCCCAAATTCTAATTCAATTATAAATCTAATTTTGTTGACCCATTTTATTAATTTAGTCATCTTAAAAAAATTTTTAGAATCAAGATTACTAACTTAATTTAGGATCCGGGCTAGGCACAACAAGCCTTTTCTGCTAGAAATTATTTCGCGCAGCCAACTTAGAGGCCCGGGCTGAGAATGGGCTTCACTAGTTGTGTTATATGATGAAGTGACTCTTAGATGTTAGACAAGCTTTATTTGTACATTGTTCTTGATGAATGGAAAGAATGGGCATAATATGACGAGGACAAAATGCAAGTAACAACAAAAAATGTGAAACAAGTGACCAATGATGTAGATAATTTCTAGTCTAGTGTGAAGTTGATGGGTAGAATTACTAAAACCATTTATAAAATGATGAGATTTTGTGACCAATATGGACCATTAATGGGTGACATATTTGAAGGAATGGACAACATGCTAAGAGAAATAACTGATAACCTCATAGGCTAGAATGTTTTTGAGAAGGTTTTTAAGTTTGTACATAATATTGTAATAGCAAGTGGATCATGACATATATATCCCATTGCATTGTCTTGAATTTTCTCTCACACCTTGATTTTATGATTCATCTTATCATGCAAACTTGGCACTAGGAGGTAAGAAAAGACGGCCTCCAAATCAAGATAAAGATATAATAAAGGCAGTAACAAAAGCATTTAATAGACTGGCTCATGTAAGTGTTTCATTATAAATTCTTATAAATATTGCATGCTTTATGCTATGAACATTTACATAATGCACTCACTAAACTGCAACTATCGTTTGTTACTTCTACAGGATAGTGAAGTTGGGGCTAAATTCAGAGCTTAATATGTAGTAGTATTCGTTCCAAGGGTGGAACTCATCAACTTCATGCAACACAAATAGATGGCCAACATAAGGATATGTGTAACGCCCCAATTCCGAATACCGAGAAAACCGTTAAGGTACCCTAAGTTGGCGTGATACTTTCCGAAAAACCTGAGAACTTCCAGGATCGTAGGACGTAGGTCCGCAGTAAGGTCCAATTTAAAACTTTTTTGCCAACATATATTCAATGGTTAAAATTGCGGAAGCGTAAAGAGTAAAGCGGAAGCATAAGGTATCATAAAGATATATCAAGTGTAGCAAGGTTGAAATCCAGCTTAAATCTTAAAATATAATTAAGAATATGTTTTAAACATATAAGATTATCTCCCTGCTCACAACATAAAGACACTCAAACCAAAAAGAAAGATAAACACTCAAGCCCCTGGCCCTGGCTCTTCATCCTCCAGCTCAACATCCCGGTCGTCTAGTCCCCACCCATAGTCACCAGCTATGGGCGCTTCAACGAGCGTGAGCGCACCGTCTTCGTAGTCGGGGTCGAATCCTAAGAACCAATAATGGGTCAGATATAAAGATCCGGCAAGTTACAGTATACAAATAACAAATGATGTATTCATTAAAAGATTAGAGACAATAATATGATTGATGAGAATATCAAGGTACATAAGCTAAGTAATTGAGCAAGATAAACATTTAGAATCAAGAAAATAAGATAAGCTAATCTATCAACACATCATAGCACATGCACACAAATTGACTACCGCGGGAAATTATGTCGTGGACCTCCCATGCTGAACACAGTCGCGGTGGGGAAATCTCACCAATGCTGGAGATGAGTAACCCCACAAGTCACTCATCAATCTTAAACACTCATCACTCAACACTCAATAGACTGAACCCGGTATCACACCATCCGTATAAAACATAGCTCATCATGATAGCCCACTCAGCACTCATAAATAGCTCCTACCAGTGATGATCAATCAACATACTGAGCTTAGAACAACTGAGTAAATGCTCGTGCCGACTCAAAGGAATACAAATACAGGTCTGTGTCTGTTTAGGCTTTACCTTGCTTGAACAAGGTCCTAACAAGTCCCTAAGAGGTCCAAGTACCAATTTCAATATCATGGAACGCAGTCCAAGTCCAATCATTGGATCCATACTAAGGCCAATCAAGCCATGGCCTTAGTCTAAACAGTCCACGAGAGATCACCAGTCTCAATCCTATATCATTCAGTCCATTCTCATCCAAAATGAGTTACAAGTCTAGTCACAACTACCTCTCCATCCTAGGATTCCACACATCCAAATTTAGGCCATAAAAGGGCCCGCCTAGACACAGACATGGGTCAAAGTTCACCCAATCACATCACCAGGTCACCTCTAAGTAATCCTAAGCTCAGGTCCTTCATTTTCCATTTAATTAACAGGTATAAAGCAATGACAAGGACACAAGAAAGATAGTAATGTAATAAACCCCTAAATCAGAGAATCAACGGAAGAAATAGCAAAGTCCAATCCTAAGTAATGGTCCACATTCATGTCCAGGTCTATTTCAGTTAATTGGATCCCTAAATGAAGTTTCAGATGTCAAGGATACTGTGTTTGGTGCTCCTAAAGTTACAGTCATCTTCGACGACGTTTAAGGATCGAATCGACGTCAAATCAAACAACTAGACCCTACTTAGTGGTCCCCATAAGTGAAGGTTAAGCCACACAATCGACTCATGCTTGGCACATCAATGGAAGTCTATTTGGATGATCAATGGGCCCCACAACTGATCATAATCTCAAAAAATTGAAAACTGGAATTCACTGTACACAGTGCATTCGGTCGACCGAGTGCATTGGGAAATCAGGGTGTTGGCTCTCAAGTCGACCCCAGCACAATGTGCTCGGTCGACCTCCTGGCCTAGTCGGTCGACTGCTCACATTGGGGACTATAGACAGTCACCTGGCAGGCACAAACCACTGCCTGAAATTCTCTTTGTGCTCGGTCGACCTTCTGGCCAGGTCGGTCGACCGAGTGCACAAGAATCCAAAAGAAAAAGAAGTCCTAGGAGTCCCTATGTTGTCGATCGACCAAGCTGAGGTCGGGTCGATCGAGAACACAGTATTTCTGGTTCTTAGTGAGAATGCCAACTCCCAGTTATCTCTAAGTTTTCCTTTGTGTTTGGTTGACCCGACCTCAGGTCAATCGATCGAGCACGCTGACTTGAGATTTTCTTAGAAATTAATTGAGACTTGGATTTCTTCGTTTGTAGTGCGTTCAGTCGATCGACCTGATCAACCCGACCTCAGGTCGGTCGACCAAGCACACGTACCTGCAACAAAATTCCAGAAAATTGGATTTCCTCCTCAATCCATTTCTCATCCAAACCATCTCCAACCACTTCCATACATCATATAAACAACAAAAACAGTAAGAGCATTTCAAGTATCCACCATCCAACAATAAATGGGCCATTGATCTTTCAAATGAGAAAAACCCGTCCACCAATGACCAAAACCCATAAAAACAAGCTCACATGTAAATTTAAGCATCCTAACATCATTTAAACGAAGTTTCAGAATAAAAAATAGTAAACACACATTATATGCTAAGTGGATATATTGCACTTGCCTCAAATCCGAATTTACAAAGGTAAATAGACAATAAGAAGCAATCCAAGCCTCTAAGGGTCTCCAAGCGCTCAACAAATCGAAACTACAGCTCCTAATACCCAATCCACAAGATAACCAAGGCTTAGAAATGAAATCTAAAGAGAAAGGAAATCCTAGATAATCACATGAGCTAAGGAAAGAGGCTCACCTTGGTTTGTAGAAGAATAAGAGATGAACAAGGGATGATACCTTAAGAGATTGTAGTAGTAATAGTAGGAGGTGGCCTCTTTCTTCTCCTAGTAGCTAGGGTTTGAGCTAGGGTTTTGAGATTAGGGTTTTAGCTAGGGTTCTAGAGTTAGGGTTTTGTGAAATGAGAAGCAAATGAGAAATAAATGAGAGTGAATTTAGGAATTTAGTCCAGAGGCAATAGTTTAGCTTATATAAGCTAGGGTTTGGACAATTACCAAAAGAGCATTTTTGTTTGTATAGGGATGTGGATAAGGACATAGGCATTCAGGTCCTTTGGTAGAGGTTCTAAAATGTTCTCAAGTATGTAAAACCCCTCCTATAAAAATCCTATTTACTAGCAAGGGCCTCAACACCTAAAACCCTATAAAAATTATAAAAGACACCTTATAGATTCTATAAAATACACAATAGGCCTAAATCCTATAAAATAGGCTAAAACTTAGGAAAATATCTATCTACCATTACTAATCCCTATTAATTAGTATAAATATGCTACTACTACTATAATTAATAATATTTAAATTCAAAATAAGGGCCCACCAAGGTTGGGGCCTCACAATATGAGGCGTCATAGATCACAGATAATAGTTCTTCTAGAACCTGCTAGCTCATCATATATAAATGGAAGTTAGAGTACTTATTCATTTATCTATAATATTAAAAGAAACAAGCTCAATGCTAAATGTGTAGATAAGCTTGTCTTTAACTATTCTACTCTTCGTCTTATATCATGCATGAAGGAGGGATATAATGACAGGCGATTTCAAAGTGGGACATTGATCCCGAGCCAATTGTTATTGATAATTCAAGAGCATCCAGTTTTATTTTTTACTGTCAGTCCCAAGCCCGGGTAAAGGAGGAGGGTTATATTAGGTAGGTTGACAACCAACGTAAAAATTTATCGCAGCCCAAATATGAATCCTGAGATTACAACATTCCAAAATCATGTTAGGGCGTTCCCCGCTTTAAGCAACGCATTGCAGCAACACCTGATTGTAATGAAAAGTGGGCAAGGGTTACCGCACCATTTTGGACGAGTGCGGCTAAAGAAATTAGTCCAACAGCAGAAGAAGATGAAGATTCGACTCGCTACGTGGAATATAGGAACCTTGACAAGCAAGAGCATGGAGTTAGTCGATGTAATGAAAAGGAGAAGAGTTAGTGCAGTCTATCTACATGAGACAAAGTGGAAGGGGGATAAAGCTAAAAAGTTCGTTGATGGTTATAATTTTTTTTATGTAGGAAAGAACAACACAAGAAATGGAGTGGGTATAGTTGTAGATAAGGATTTGAAAGAGAAAATTGTATGGTTCTACAGATTTGGTGATAGAATTATAGCAATTAAACTAGTATTAGAGGAAGACATAATTAATATCATTAGTGCATATACTCCCCAAGCAGGATTAGATGAAAGTGTCAAGAGCCAATTTTAGAAGAGATTGATGGTTTACTACGAGAAATTTCAACTAATGAAAATATTTTCCTAGGAGAGGACTTAAATGGGCATGTAAGAAAGGATAATAGAGGATATGAAATAGTGCATGGAGGACAAGGTTTTGGAGAAAAGAATGAGATAGGAGACACTATCTTGGACTTTGCATTAGCATTTGGCCTTGTAATAGCAAACACTTCCTTTAAGAAGAGAGATGGGCAGTTAATTTCTTATAAAAGTGGAACTAGCAAGAGCCAGATAGACTTTTTTTAAGTTAGAAAACATGACCGATTGGATTGTAAAGATTGTAAGGTTATTTCAGGGAAGAATTTGACCACATGGCATAGGCTAGTAGTTTTAGATATTTCCATTAGAGGTAAAAAGAGATGGGTAGTAAATAAAATGTGCCCTAAAACAAGGTAGAGGGTTTTGAAAGAAGTAAGAGCGACAATACTTAAAGCAAAGTGATTGATGAGGGAGAATAAAATTCCGAAAGAGAAACTACAATGATGTGGAATCAAATGGCTGAATGTGTTAGGAAGGTGGCTAAAGAGGTGCTTAGAGAGTCGAAAGGGAATAAACATGATAATAAAGAAATCAGGTGGTCGAGTGCAGAGGTTTAGGAAGTTGTTCGGGAGAAGAGATGTTGTTACAAAGTTTGGTAGGGTAGTTGGAATATGGAAAACTATGAGTTATACAAGAAGGCAAAGAAAAAATCCAAGAAAGTAGTAAGTGATGCAAAGTGCAAACCATATGATAACCTATATACTAGGTTATGAATAAGAGGAGGAGAGAATGATATGTTTAAGCTTGCAAAAATAAGAGAAAGGAAAAGTAAGGACTTAGATCATGTCAAATGTATCAAGAGCAATGACCAAAAGGTTCTAGTGAAGGACAATGATATCAAAGAAAGGTGGAGGGAATATTTTAGCATGCTTTTAAATGAAGACTATATAGGAGACATAAGAACAAAAAATGATACTTCAGTAGCAACCCATACTTTTTTCGGAGAATTAGAGTGGTAGAAGTGAGGAAAGCATTAAAAAAAATGAAGACATGAAAGGCTAAGGGTACATATGACATCCCAAATAAGGCTTGAAAATGCTTAGGAGAAGTTGGGGAGATTTGGTTGACTAGACTCTTCAATAAGATATTAATGACAAAGAAAGTGCCGGATGAATGGAGAAGTGTTGTAGTTCCTATTTATAAAAACAAGGGAGATATACAAAACTGTACCAACCATCGTGGGATTAAACTTATGAACCATACTATGAAACTATGGGAGAGAGTAATGGAGCAAAGACTTAGACAGAAGACCAAGATATCTGAAAATCAATTTGGTTTTATTCTAGGGAGGTCAACGATGGAAGCTATCTTTTCACTTAGGCAATTAATGGAGAAATATCGAGCAAAGAGGAAAAATTCGCATATGGTCCTCATCGATTTAGAAAAAGCCTACGACAGGGTACCTAGAGATTTAATTTGGTGGGTATTAAATAAGAGAAATATTCCAAGAGGTTATATTGAAACTATTAAAGACATGTATGAACAAGCAATAATGAGTGTGAGAACTACTTGTGAAGAGACTAGGGAGTTCCCAATGACCATAGGTTTGCATCAAGGGTCAGCCCTAAGCCCTTATCTCTTTGCAATAATTATGGATGAGGTAATTGCTCATATTCAAAAAGAGGTACCTTGGTGCATGCTATTTGCAGATAATATTGTGTTGGTACACGAATTAAGAGATGGTGTGAATGCAAAAATTGAGAGATAGCGGGAGCCTTTAGAATCCAAAGGTTTTCAAATAAGCTGGTCAAAGACGGAATATATGGTTTGTAACTTCAGTGGGCATATAGAAATGGATGAAACTACGGTGAGAATTGAAGACCATTAGATACCGCAAAATAATTCCTTCCGCTACCTTGGCTCTATAATTAGTAAGGATTGAGAGATGAATGAAGATATCGAACATAGGATTAAAGCGAGATGGTTGATGTAGAGACTTGCTTCGGGAGTGCTTTGTGATTGACGGATGCCAACAAGATTGAAGGGGGGATTTTATAGGACAACGATTAGACCAGTTATGACCTATGGAGCAGAATGCTGGCCAATCAAAAAGCAATATATGCACAAAATGGATATGACAAATATGAGAATGTTGAGGTGGATGTGTGGTAAAACGAGGAATTATAGAATTAAAACTGAGTACTTTCGAAAGCATTTAGGGGTAGCAACAATCGGGGGTAAAATTAGATAAACTCGTTTGAGATGATTTGTGCATGTCCAACGTAGGCCCGTAATGGGTCATGTAAGGAAAAGTTTGGTTATGAAGGTTGATGGCCCACCAAGGAGAAAGGATAGTGATGCAATCGTTGGTACGATCGCAAGTGCCGGAACACAATTAGGGTTCCCACGGAAACAATCACACACGATGAAGACAACTCTCCAACGAAAACCTAAAGGGGGGAAAATTGATTAACTCCAAACTTTGAGAATACCAATCTCTACAATGTCATATTTATAAGAAAAGAAACTAAGCAATTTTAGCCAAACTAGGAAACCAAATAATAATCCTATCCAAATTAGAAACAAACTAATCCTAAATACAACTCCTTAAATAAAAATTAAAAACTACTAACAATTAATAAAGACTTCCTAAACTTCCTTGGGTACCACATGTGGACCATGCCTCCTACTCCAACAACTGTATAATGCTGCTGCATCAGGTAGGCCAAAGAGAATGTGGATGGAGGTAGTAAAGATAGATATGAAGAAGTATATATAACTTATCTGAGGTTTTGGCTCAAGATAGATCGGAATGGAGAACAAAATTCGTATAGCCAACCCCAACATAATTGGGACAAATCTTTGATGATGATGATGATGAAGGTGAGAATCACTTAATGATGACGATAAGCCTTAACTTCAAAATCTTAATGAAAGTAGTAGGGAATCTCAACCTAGTTTCGCACCCAATGCTGCGGCCAATAAATCCTCATTACTAACATGTTTGCATATCCAACAAAGCATTTTATCATATGGGCACAATTTGCTATCTTTTCGTGATAGAGGGGAAATTATTAGTTTTAGCTTTTGGTTGATCCATTAACTTGTTATTAAGAACGCATTTTCTAATGGATTTCCCAAAGAAAAATAAGGATATGACACCACCTTGATTTTTGCGCCTACCACATCCAGTTCGTTTTCAAAGTGTGCTTAAATGGTCTAAAGCAAGATCCCATAGCATAATTTGACCACTTAAGCACCAATGTTGTGAGTGTCGGTTATGATTCTCCAAACAAGAAGGAAGCTATAACAAAAGAATGTGCCACTTTTGAAAAGACTAATTTAATACATGGGACCTTGTTTCATCTTTCCCTGGGGAAATATGCTATTAGGGGAGTAATTGGATTTTCAAAAATAAAAAACAAAACTGCTGGGTTCATCTGTCAAAACAAAGCATGATTGGTGGCTAAGGGTTATAATCATGAATAGGGTCATGATTATTGCCCTGAAAGTGCAAGCTAGAAACCAATGCAAGTCGGGGGGTGGGGGGGTGGACTATTTAAATTTTAACTAAATGAAACAATACAAGTCCTACATAATACACGTCACCAGATTAATGAAAAGAGGTATAACTTTGTGAGGAAAATAATAAGTGATTTAATATGTAAATCACAAATAAACGAGCTGTGCCCAAGTAAATTCTTACCAATAAAGATATGCCAATATAGTTTACAAAGAAATATACATTCAAATCAACCAAGTCATGCCATTCTCATGCATGCATGCATCATATAGCATACTAAAAATAATGAGAGCAAACCAAGATAGAGATAAGAGGCACACTCATTTTTATATTGGTTAAGTCAACAAGACCTAGATCCACTCCCGATTTGACCTTTCCTTCCATCTACGGTGTAAAATATATGAGGTTTCCTAATAGGCTTACCTCTAACCTTATGCATCTAGTTTTTGATACATTGATTCGATCACATAGGTCTACTCTACCACTCTATTTTTATAGTAGTGTGATCACAAAGGTTTAATCCACTTTACAATATGATTTTGAAAATGACGAAATAAAATAAGAATGCTTGCCTCTTTGTAGACGAATCCAACTTGAAAGCGTTCTTGAAGCTTGAAATGGTACTCCAAGCTTTAGCTCCTTGGTGTTGAGAAGCTCCAATGTTGTGCGCAACCAAGTGAGGTAGGGAAGGAATACATATTACTTAGAACTAATCCCAGCCCTTAAAAGAGGTGTTTCCACAAATCACACTCAATATGAGCTTTAAATGCTCTTAGATTTGCCTATTAGGTACTTAGTGTGTGAGAGGAAGGTGATTTTGAGGTCTCTATATGTTTGTTCTTGATCTAAGAGTGCTCTTCAAATCTCATTAGTTAGACTTTGAAATAAGCTCATAATATATAAAGGAGCTCATAACGGATAGTCTACGGTTAGCTATAGAGAAGGTTCAGCTAGCCATGCCCCAATGGTCTATACAACGGCTAGTTTGACCCTCAATCAACTGAACAAAATTTACTCTAGGGTTAGCATGGTTAGCCGTAAGGTCCTTGATGAGCAAAAATATTGAAAAACAACTCTCGGAATTTGTCGAATAAGGCTCATGGTTAGCTTGATGGGCTTTTACGTCTAGTTAACCCTTGTTTCGGCTAGTCGTAGAGTCTAGAACATTAAGTAATTTCTTATTCAGTATAGCCAATTAAACCCTATTACCTGTTTTAGGTTATCCTAAGGTCCAATATACTAAATTGGTTGGCACAAATGGAGATCCCACTTAATGGAACTTGGCCTTCCAAGACTTGAACTTCTGAAATTGATCTTGATCTTCCTTGATTTAGCTTCCAGAGGTAAGGTCTCGGACTCAACATGGAATTGACAACACAAGAGAAGTGCATATTTAACTATAGCCAACACACCCATGTTTTGGCAAAATGACTTTATTTGAGCTTGATTTCTATTATTGGCTTTAGAAGTTGGTTGATTTATCAAATTGTTACCAAGAGTGCATTTCTGATGGATTTCCAAACCCCAAAAAAAAAAAAATCTACATGACACCTCCTTGCCTTCCGCACCTGCCACATCCAATTTGTTGTTAAAGTGTGCTTTATATGGCATAAACTCTAAAGCAAGATCTCGGATCAAGGTTTGAGCACTTAAGCACAAGCGTTCTTAGTCTTTGAGATCCTCTATAAAAGTTTTGTAAGGGTATGGCCAAGGATCCAAATAATGATTGGAGCGGTCATATTGGTCAGTGACCAAAACACTACACAACGAGTAATACATGGTGGTTGCGGTGATGCGTAGTGGTGTAACAGTATAAAATTTTAAAGTGGTCAAAAAATTTGAATCTTATGTAAGAGTCAATCTTGTGTTTTTATGTTGATTTGAAACCACCAAAGGGTAGAGGTAACTTTCGGAAAGCCTCTTGGGAAGAAGAAATAGGGAAAACAACGTTTTAAATGAAAACTGCTTGGATCTGCTATGATTTATACTGTAGCAGTGATATTTTCAATTACCTGACATATCAACCGCTACATAGATATTTTGTCCTATGGGTGTGGCACCAGTTGTTAGATTCCAAATGGCTCCAATAGACGGTTAGATCTATGATGATTTTTGCATATATAGATAGACACAATATTTCTCCTTCTCTAGGTTTCTTTAGCTTTTGATTTGAGTAAGGCGGGGTGCAGGTTAAAGAATAAAGTAGATGGAACTTGAAGCTTGACTAAACCTATGAGACCCTGAATGATCACCTGCGCCTAGTCCTCGATGCACTGCCCATCCTATAGAAGACTAAGCCACATTAGGAACAAGGTGAAATGATGAATCAAAGGCAACATACTACCCAACCAAGTAAGCATAAGACTTCTATAATTTTTTATGCGGCCAACCGCAGCAAAACCTTTCTCCTCTACATCTTGTTTGCCCTCCAATGAAGAAAGCCTCTCCTACATCTTGCTTTTCTAAGGGCATATTTGGTAACCATCTTCACCGGGGTGAAGAATCCTCTATCCAGAGGATTCCTTCATTCTCCTAGAACCATGCTATCCTCATTGAGGATTTTAGTGGAGAGGAATAATTGCATTCCATGTTTAGTAAACACCCAGCAATCCTACCAACTGCACTATACTACATCCAACGGTCATAGGTTTTTTACAAATTTCTCAAAATTCATAATGAATAAAGCCATGGAATTTGACCTTCTAACCCTTTTTGGCCTTCTAGAGATGATGGGCGGTTCAAATCATGCTAATGGGTCCCACATAAATAAAAAAAAAAAAGTTTAATTTTTAGGATATGGACATTTTCTCAAATATTCCAAAGAGAAGGATGAATCTAAGGCTGAAATTTGATCCTTTGCATGTTTTTGGCCTTTTATAGATTTTGAATGGTTCAGACCGTCTTTGTGGGGCCCACACAAATCTAAAAAAAATGGAAAAGACGTACTCCCTGAAAATCCAATTTTCTCAACTATGGCAAATCTACGGTCTCAGATTTTTTGCAGTTTTCTAATTATTTATAACGATTCAAGTTGTTAAATTACATCCACAAACTGTTTTTGGCCTCTTTTTGTTTAATGAGGATTAACTATTCAGATCATTCAAATGGGACCCACATAAGTCAAGAATGGTCGATTTTAGAGTATGGACATTTTTGCAAATATCTAAAGATCTACAACGAATCAATGGTTGGAATTTGAGAACTTAGCTGTTTTTTTAGCTTCAAGAGGTGATGAATGGTTCGGATTGTGGCTATGTGGCCCACGTAAATGAAAAAAATGAAAAAGAAGATCAGCCTAAAAAGACAATTCGCGCCACTGTAGCAACGCATTTCTGCGCCTTCAACGACTTCATCTGTCAGAGGGGGGAGGATCTTGCATGGAGAATCCATGCAAGGGGTGATTTGGAACTTCAAGTTTCTTCCGTCCTTGCACAGGCCAAACGTAGGTGTTCCACATTAGTATAGAAAACCTATAACGTGAAAGAACTAATTGGTCCCAAATAGGTGTCGAAACCAAACTCACCGAGAACCTTGTGTGTTCCAGTGTAAGATAGACATATGAACTCGCTACGAATGCTCTCAGATCTTCTGGATAATCAAGCAAGGGCTCCATCTCCCTTATATAAAGCAATCCCTAGGAGTCATGACTACTACGGACTATACCCATCCTGAAATCCCACATCTCCTGACCAGCGTGGGAATTTTGCCAACCGAGAGTTTGAACTTGATACAAACTTTACCACCAAGAGTTTGATCCTCATTTAACTCACCAGATCAAGACTTGTTGGGAGTTCATCCGCAGCACACCGCTAGGCTCGATCTGATGTCGGCCCAATGGCAGTCGGGCTGCACAATTTTCCTAAGAGTCTCACTTAGCACGAATGTCATGTAAATCAAACGTGCAAACGTACGTCAACATATACTCTAGTCCCTACATGCATCTCCAACCAAGGAAAAGGCATAATGAAGGAATACGCACAAACCTGGCTCTGATACTAATTGAAAGAACTAGCTGGTCCTAGATGGGTGTCGAAACCGAACTCGACGAGAACCTTGTGTGTTCCAGTGTGAGATGGACACGCGAACTCGATGCAAATGCTCTCAAATCTTCTAGATAATCAAGCAAGGGTTCCCATCTCCCTTATATAGAGCAATTCCTAGGCGTCACGACTACTACGGACTCTACCCCTCTTGGAATCCCACATCTCCTAACCAGCATGGAAATTCTGCCAACTGAGAGTCTACACTTGATCCAAACTCTGCCACCAATAATTTGATCCTTATCTGACTCACCAGATCAAGAATTGTTGGGAGTTCATCCGCGGCATACCGTCGGGCTCGATCTGGCATGGGCCCAATGGCAGTCACAACGATTCCCATCCGACGACCTGTGCCAAACGTGCCCTAAGAGTTTATTGGCAGCCCTACCCATTCAAACAGAGACCCATTGCGAAGAACGAAGAGTTCCCAATAACCTTTCCTCGGTTTAGTATCATCACGGAATGAGCAACCACAAACACATCAGAGCTATCATGATTCCGCACTATTTACATTGCATTCTTCACAAGACTTTGTGCTTCTTCTCTGTGCTGGTGACATGATCATCATAGGCAGTGATTACGAAATAATACATAAACTCAAAGAGTTTCTCAATCAACAATTTGAAATGAAAGATCCAGGTCATCTCCAAGTTTTTTCTTGGCATTGAGGTTGCATATTCTCTTAAAGGCTATATTTTTCACTGCAAAGAAATTATACAGCTTGCGGGATTATCGCACCACTTGAGCTCACTGCAAAATGTAGTCTATTGATGGAGTACTGATTGAAGATCATACTCGCAAGTAGCGATAGTTAGGTTGTTGGTAGTATAGCATATCTATCACACAACCTGTCATCTCTTATGTTGTCCATGTTGTCATCCAATTTGCTCCACACCCAAAGTCAGTTCGCTGGGCTGCTATCCTTTGTTATCTTCAAACCTCCATGGATCATTCACTCTTCTCCAGGAGCTCTTTTTATCTACATGCATATTCTAACTCAGATTGCGATCGTGACGTTAATGACAGTCAAATCCACTACTAGCTTTTGCATTTTTCTTGCCTCCTTCCTAATTTCATGAAAGAGTAGGGAACAAAATGTCTCCCGCTCTGCCGTAAAAGTTGAAATTTGAGCTCTAGCACATACCACATCTGAGATAGTATTGCTTCGTTGGCTACTTCATGACATGGGATCACTTATTATCTCTTCCTCAAAACCCTGCTATTGTGATTCAATTGCATTCAATGATTTTTTCACGAACGGACAAAGCGCATAGAAATTGTCATCTTGTTCAGTGTCACATTTGTATTGGCATTATTCAATTGTCATTTGCTCCATCTACGGATCAAGTTTCTGATTTCTTCGCAAAGAGTGATCCATCCACTTGATTCTATCGATTACTTACCAAGCATTCGATTCTTATTCTCTAGCGATCTCAGCTTTGGGAGGGCGAGGGAGGTATTAGACCAATCAACCACCAAATCACAGAATAAAACTCAAGGGATAGTTCAATGTAGATGGTGCTTCTTGAGGTCAGCCGGGGCCCTAAGGAATTGGTGGTGTGAAATGTGATTTGTAAGGCAAAGTGATGATGTTGTTCTCCAAACTGGTTGGGATTCAACTCGAATGAGACAAGGGTATTGGCCATTCAGATCTATTTGGTTTCTTTTCATGGTAAGCTGTGGAAAGCGATTCTTCTAATGTGGTGACATGGGTTTCTCATAGTCGTCCTAAGCCTCAAAAGTTCCATTTTTACTACAACTTGATTAAGGAACTTTCCTCACTTGGATGATGCCTTTGGAGTGGGGCATAATGCTTTTGTACACTTTCCCCTTCTATTGTTGTTTGTTTGTAATTCTTGTTGTTTTAATGAATTTCACCCTTACCAATAATAAAATAACAATAAAACTCTAATTGATAGTCCATCAGACCACCAAGACAAAGTATAAAATTTGTAGATTAATAGTATCATTAATTTTCCTTTAATTACTCCTAATGGAGTGACTGTAATTGATGTATGTGAGTTCCAACCCATCCTTCTCCAAACTGACAGGAATCCTATATAAATAGGGACTTGGGATACCATTGATCCATCACATGATTCTCCAAATTCTTTGTATTTACTTAAACATATAAAAGTGACCCTCTTGTCATCCAAAGTTATAGCTCAGCTGATAAGAGACGTGGGTGTGAGTGAGAGTATAGTGAGTTCAATGTAGCCAAAAAAAAAAAAAAAAAAAGAAAATTAAAATAAAAATAGAAGAGGCTTCCCTCGTCTAAAAAAATTTTTAGAGCCATCATCTATATATTTGCTAAATTTAAAGCAGCTGTACTTGACCCAAAAACAATGATGCAAAACTGCTATAGGGAGGCAAAAGGAGTTAATACAAAGGAAGTGATACTGAGATACGCAGAATACTGTGTGGAAAAGCAACATCTCAGACAACATCGCCCAGGAAAACAAGAGAATAGGTATCTTCAAATTTAAATCATAATTTTAGATCTTTCACTGTGGCAGAAACTTCCTCTTCCACTAGAACGTAAGAACCACTTTGACCTCCAACTGTATATAAGTATACTAACTAGTGTCTGTTAAGGCTTGAAATATGATGTTGAGAATTTAAATTTCAAATATATACTTTTTTATATATTATATACACACCACATGAATGTGTATGGGAGGTGCTCCTAAGAGAGCATCACTCACCTTATCATGAGAGATAAGGTGGGAGCCCTCACATCCAAATCCAATGTCAACAACTTAAATATGAGAGCCCCCACCTTTATCTCTCACCTTACTATGAGAGATAATGTGGGGGCCCTCACATCCATATCCAATGTCAGCAACTTAAATGTGAGGGCCCCCATCTTATCTCTCATAGTAAGGTGAGAAATGCTCTCATAGAAGCAGCTCCATATATATATATATATATATATATTTATATATAGACACACATACAGACACACACAGACACACACATGGGGGACATTCACGTGCATCGATCCCTCACCATAGAGTGAGGGACACTTACATGGCTTTCCCTCTTTGCACATAAACATTCTATTTCTGCATATGATCATATATGGCTTTTTCTCTTTCGCACATGAGTATTTCCAATTATGTAAGTGTCTCTCACCCTATGGTGAGGGATGGATGCACATGAATATTCTCCATATATATATATATATATATATATATGCATCAGTTCTTGTTTGATGTTGTGAATCCAGAAATATGAGAACTTTCAAAGCCAATACCCGTGCATCTGTATGAATATTCCATCTAATAGTTTAGCAGAATTGATGGTTCTCTACATAAGCATCTACAATGCAGAGACATTTTTTTCGCATGATCATAAATATTTTTTTTGAATGTTCATGATCGTAAATATTTGATCTGGGTAGACCTGTAGCATTTACTGATCAAAACAAGTAAAACAAAGTATATTAAAAAGATATTGCACATTTTTAAATTGCAGACAAAAGGAAAAAAATATGTCGCGTAGTTGCAATCCAAACTAAATAGAATCCTGCAACTCAAGGCCCTTTGTTTCTACAGGAAAAAGAGAAACAGCAAGCCCTGCAAAACATATTACAAATTCAAATAGCACAATTGATAAAGTTTGATGACAGTCATGTACCAAACCAACTGCAACAAGAGGACATAACATCCCAGAAATTCTACTCATCATGTTTGCAACTCCTAGACCAGTTGACCTGACCATGGTTGGGTATATCTACAAATGAGAAAACATAAAATCGGGAATCAATTGCTTCCACACAGGATAAAAGTGAAATGTAACATATGCATCCAACATATGGACACTACGAAATCTAATATCCTTTCAAAAGATTTGCTTGCAAGTGATACACAAGAGCTTAAGTGATTAATTAGTGTACTACATACATAAATGATTCACATGTGTAAATACTACAGAAGTGACGCAAATGATACACATGTGAAAAACATTCCAATACTTGTCAAAATCACCGTTTTCACATGAGTAAATGAGTACATCCAATGGTTCTAGATGTATTTGTATTTTGTGGACATTTTGACAAATTTCTCAAAATTGGTGAACAATTAAGTTGAAAAATGTTTCCTCATAGCCACTGTTAGCCCTATAAAGAAGATGGACGAATTGAATTGTGAATGGGTGGTCCACAGAAGTCATCCATATAAAGAAGAGGGACAAATTGGATTGTGAATTGGTGGTCCACAGAAGTCCAGAAATTACATCTAACGAATTGGAATTTTTCACAAATTTCTCAAAATCCATGAAAAACTAAGACAAGAAATTTGACCTCTTAGCCGTTTATAGCCATATAAGAAGGTGAACGGTTGGCATCCCACAATAACAAAAAATGAAGGTTTTGATGGGCCCTACAGGAGAAAAAGCTACCATGTTTTTCAATCCAGCGCCTCTTGCAACAGTTGGTGTGAAACAGTTTACTAGGTGGGCAGGCTTGAAAATAAAGCTTTGAAAGTGGGCTTATTTATGCACCATTTTCACACCTGATTTACGCATGTGGATCATTTATGCCTGCTAACAAAACATGATGAAGCATAAATGTCATGTAGGTGAATCATTTATGTATGCAAACAAAAGACCCCTTAGTTTATATGAGCTACAATTCTCGTGGGATCATTTTTGTATGTTAACTTTTATCCACCATTTTCTTTTGTAACCATATATTTATTCACATTCAAGCAACCATTTCACCTTCATCTGCTTCACTTTTGCTTATAGTTTAATTTGCGATATTTAACTTGTATGGAGTGCCCAACTGAATACTCTAGAAACACACAAGATTATGTAAGCTCAAATCATGATATCAAAGTCCAGTGGATTCGTAAACTAACCTCGGGAGAATAAATGTTTGCAACTGTGAAGGCTCCTGTAATACATATTCGGGCTCCAAATAGGAGAGCAGTTGTTAAAACCTCTGGCAGAGGAACTAGTAGTGGAAGAAGGAAAATAAAACATAGGAAATACAGCGCAGACAATGAGAGCTTCCGACCAATTCTGTCCACAGCTGCTGCTGATATTAAGAGTCCAGGAAACTCTGAATAAATGTTCAAATGGTGATTAGACATGCTTAAAGAAGAAAAGAATAATAATAAAAGAAAGATAAGTAAAGATGATCTTAATAGTAAAACAAAACCATCTTCTAGGTGGAATACTCAGAAGTGGATGCATTTAGACAAAGAACTATACAATCCTGGCAGGACAGGCATGGTATCATTAGCCCTTGCGTATGTACATGTGGAACACACTTACCATTGGTTTTAGACTATAGAATTGATAGACATACGCAAAATGAATTATATCTTCATTGTGGGACAATATAGCATTCTCATTTCCCAAGCCTTGTATATGCAAGTATGATGTCCAGAGGAAGCCCGGCCCAAACACTGGTCCAATTCATCTGAGCCCAACAACTTCTACAATGTCATTTTTTCTTATTTAATAGATCCTTCCAAAGATCAATGGAGATACTTTTAGATGTCAGTTAGTATCATTTGAGATATTTTAGAATTTTAATAGTTGTTGCTTCCTTTCCAATTTGTTAGAGGTTACTTCTTAGACAGAATGATTTAAGAGTTTGTTTTTCTTTTTAAGATTGTTACTCTTTCGGCAGTACTCATATGCATATATCAATACAATTAATGAGAAAGGTAGCTTTTCAATTATTATTCGAATTTGTTATTTATCTATATAAATTAGAAGTTTCCTTTCTCAATCTGGTTTTGGCTCAGTCAAGGATTCTCGAGTTACAAATCGTCAACAGCATCTTTGACCCGATCAACATTTGAACTAAAATTCAACAGCATCAGACCATCTCTTTAGCATATCAGCACAGCCGGTAGCTACCTGCTAATCCAGTAGCTACCCAATCTGCATCAAAGTATGATGGGACAATCATAGTACTCTATTCAACAGTCTGCAAACACATGGGTACAAGTTCAATATATTCCAAAAAGAAGAAAAACATATTTCTATCTTATTTTAGGCCATGGTCCATCTATGGACAGGTCATCCATATCAGCAATTGGAGCAACCAAACAATATGCTCACACAGTTTAAAAAAAACAAGAAGATACTTAAAAATCCCCCCTAACAAGATGATGTAGTTCTTTACCAAAACGGAAAAAAAAATACCTGAAAAACTTTTTTTTAATATTAATACCTGCAAAACTAGTTATCAGAACATCTCTGTAAAGGCTGGTGGTACCCTTGGAGTGCTCCAATGCATTTGATACACATTTCCTACTACTGCTGCTTATCTCAGAGGTCAGCAAGACGACACCATAATACGAAAATCCATTACCGAAGTATACCACCCATAAAAGAAGCGTTGATTTAATTAACTGTGGTGAAAAGAGCATAAAAAGTGTTGCCGATACACCTGTTCTAAAATTTGAACCACCAGAAGTGGTGGGTTCATGCCTTTCTTCAGGGAGTAAACAAGCAGTTTCCTCTTGAATACTGTTCTCATATTGTTCAACTTTTTTATTCAATACAAGCATGCCAGGAGGAAGTTTCATTTTGTTCACTCTTGAAATTTTCTCCAACACATGAAGTGCATCGGATTTTCTACCTTTCATGCAGAGGTACCTAGGCGACTCTGGCATAAAACTATAAAATAGAAGCAACATCAAAGCTGGTAAAGAAGATAATGCGAGGAACCATCTCCAGCTCAATCTAGGGATAACAATCTGTAAGAGTAAAAAAGCAGAAGAATGAATCTTCAACAAGATCAAGAACATCTTCCCATCTTGGGAAAAAAAAAGAGAGAAATAGAGGGTAAATTCAGCATGTAAAACAACCATAATAAGAGTTGGACTCGACAAAATAGAAATTTCCCCTAGCTTGCAAGTTGACATATAATGTTTTCTAGTATTGCCAAGTCCTCAGGATTTTCAAAATTGGGCAATATTTATTGATTTACTGGAAGTCCCCTATTCCAAATACATACAGAAATATTTACACAAAAAAGATGTACCAGAGAAGGCCAACATAAGATTCAAAAATATATGACCAAGTTATGAAGTTAACTAGAAGTAACAAAGATGCAATGGTTTTGCAATAATAAAACACTTAATTCATTGCCAATTCATGGCATGGTAATATCAATTTTCCATCCTTCCATACACAGTCTAAAAGAGATCAACCATTAAAAGTTCAGAAAGCAATAGCATGTCTTAGTGTGAGTCTTCATAATGAAATTGACAAGAAGCTCTAATAGGTTCTGAAGCAAAATATATCCTATCTGAAAATAATGTGCTTAAACACGACAACCAATTTCAATGTCTTCGATACACTCATGAAAAGATTCAATGGGGGAAAGACAATCACTGATTCATTTGCACAGCTGGTGTCACAATGCAGTATGATAGTTAATATGCTTCGAACATGCCAGTGTATAAAAAATTTGTCTGGCCAAGTAATAGTTACCTAAGTCAACATGCCATAATCTGAGATTAGGGTTGGATTGGATAAATAAAAACCATCAATGCCATTGCTTGACATTCAATTCAAGTGTAGAGACACTAAAGATCACTGAAGCGTGGATATCTTCTTTGACTGTCATACTCACATGGACTACCATACCTATTGTCCACATAT
The DNA here is from genome assembly GCA_003546025.1 of Camphora micrantha. NCBI lineage: Eukaryota > Viridiplantae > Streptophyta > Magnoliopsida > Laurales > Lauraceae > Camphora > Camphora micrantha. The sequence continues at coordinate 30,989,017 of QPKB01000008.1, read as the reverse complement.
TGTTTATGATGTAACTAGATATGTAATGGCCCAAGATAAACCAGGAGGTAAGTTATTAACCAGTCATGGATTCAATGAGATTGAACCTGACTGCTTAAAACTGTGTCACAGTTGATTTTGTGGACTGTTCACTTGATTCTAAGACTAAACAAGGGAATCAGACTGTAATCAAAATCTCACAAGTACCAGTATGAAGGAATGAGAGAATCGGAGGAGAAGAAATAACCCAAAAGCAATACTTTTATTCCTGGGAACTGGCTGCACTGTTCTGACACAATCGACAGATACATTATTAAAGAAGAGATGCAAGCTCTAGAGAAATCAAATTAAACCCATTAGCCACATCACCACATGATTATTCCTAACTATGGAGATGCTAAAGGATCAATTAGGCAGCTACAATAGGACTAAAAAGTCTAACAATCCAAAACTTTCTTCAAGCCTAAATGTCCAGATTCAGTCCCTGAATTGGCTCATTTTTTATTTTTTTTACTTTTGGGGGCTGTTTGGGTCCTTAAGCTCACTCGAGGATCTAACACATGGTCTACACCCATGTGCTCGAACATATGCCTCCGAATATGCCATTGGTAGACACTTGTGCGATCTTTATGCTCTCCTTTGCAATCCACATCAAATTGCCACCTCATGCTTCTCCATTTGCCATCTCATGCTCCTATGCCACGTCGTGCTTCTTCACTTGCTACCACATGCTCCACTTTGTCAAAGGAACCAGCACTGTAGACAGATTGGATTGCAATGGGATGATCTCCCAAGGATCTATTGATATCAATATATATTAATGTACAATCCTTGACTTAGGCTACAATTTAGTTATTGTCTAGTTAGCTATATCCTAAGATAGTATGTAGTATCTGTACAGTATATTACAGTTTGACTAAGCAAATGAGTCAGGCTTTATGTTGGATTTGGCCCAATGGATCTAGAATTATTAACACACTTGCCACCTCATGCTTTGGGCGTCCATTTCTCACAATGCATGATTTCCTTTTCTTGCCTACAAATAAAGTTAAGGATAAGGGGAAATACAATTCTACACTCTTCATCCGATCTCATGTCCAACTTCCGATAGTGATCACTTTCTCCATTGATCGAGCTCATCTTCATCAATCTTACACATTGGAATCGCCACATCACCATCATATCATCAAGATTCCATGTGTTATGAGGTGGAGAGGACTTTTCTGAAATTTTAGAAAAGTCAAGGATTATTTTATAAATACTAGAAAGAACAAGAGGCTTTTTTCTTTAAATACCGAAATATATATTTTTTAATATAAAAACAATAAGAGATCCTTGCCCAACCCTAGGTTGGATGACCAGAAACTTTCTTTCAAGAAATTATCTACTTTTCTAATTTTCTCTTCCTTTTAGTTGGATTTCCATAATTTCAGGTTTTTCCCAAAAATAAGAAATAAAATAAACACTTAAATTACAAATGAGACACACTTTCAACATTTCTTTCATTTTCCTGGAGCCAAAAAGGAATAAAATATATTTTCTTCGTCTTCGCTTCTTTGTTTAAACTTAAAAGTGCTGCATGGAAATTTATCAGAGTAGATGGCTAAATTACAAATGAGACACACATTCAACATTTCTTTCATTTTCTTGGAGCCAAAAGGAATAAAGCATATTTTCTTCTTCTCTACTTCTTTCTTTATACTTAAAGTGCTGCATGGAAATTTATCAGAGTAGATGGCTAATGGTTGGCACATTGTATGCAAGATCTAGAGTATATCCTCTGGTCAAAATAGTTCAAAATGGCATGTAATGATGAGAAAAAATACAACTGATATTAAAACAACAAGCCTAAGTGGATAAAAACAGTATTTCTATGGATGAAAGTGGTACTTCAGTCAGAACATCCAACATAAATCCTGATTAGAAACATCAGGCTTCGACATTCTTCATCTAAACATGGATATCCCCAACTAAGATAAGAAGACAAAATCAAGGCAACTATAAAACTCAGTTTTTCTAATTTACATGTGAGATCATAAGAAATGATGGCACAATGCAAGGCCTACCCAGGCTAGCAAAGCCTCACAAACTGTGCCAAGAGTCCAAAAGGCTGACAAAACAGCCACTGAAGCACCTCTACATGGGGCAGGAACAAACTCTAGCAACCAAGATAAAAGCACAGGGCATCCTCCCAAACCAATACCAACCAAACAACGCAAAGTAATGAGAGTGGAATAATTTGGGGCAAAAGAACTTAGAAATCCAGCTCCACCAGTAACTAGTGCTGTAACAAAGAAACCCTTCCTGAAGAATAAGAAAGAAATCCATTAAGATTAAAAGATATCATAGTTTTTAAGATCCTACTACTATAATTATTATATAAAACAACAGTATAACGCAAATGTTAAATCTAGTATTTAATGCATGTAGAATATTTTGTTAGATGAACTGGTTAAAAAAGAGTATCAACTATTTAAATACCATGCAACGTTACTTCTTCAAGAATGCAATCACCAGTGAAGGATACCATGATGTAGCTAGCCATGGGTGAGATGGGCCTCAAGATCTACAAAAGGGAGGCCCAAGAATAGGCCCATGGGCAGCCAACCCATCAGTCCAAACGATATTGGACCAGACCATTAGGTCAAGCCATAGAGGACTAGCCATTGAACCTATGGCCTAACTATGTCTACTTTCATACCACAGTGAACTGCTAAGAAATTTTCCTCTGTCTACATTCTTAGTTTAGCAAATTCTCAAGAAGATACTTAGATATGCATTCTTGGTCTCAGAAAATCCTAGGAAGATTTCCAGGCAAGACAGTTAATCAGCATGCAATCAATCAATAAGAGAGCACAGAAAAAGCCATTGAGTGGGAAGGGGGTGGTGTGTGGTTTCATCTTGCGGTTATCAGCATGCTTGCAACTAGGCTAAAAAGACAACAGGGAATCACCGGTCACAACTGGACCAGACACAGGATCACTGAAACAGATAGACTCATCAGAGCAAATGTAATCAATAATGCAGTTCAAAAGACTTCAGGCCAAAGGGGAAAAAATGTGAGCTTTTTTATTTTAGAAATTGGCAAAAGCAAAACATCTAATAGAAGAAGTTAAAGCAAGAATGTTTTACATTTCCAGCACACTCATGAAATTTGTAAAAGGTTTCACAGAACTAATCAAGAGATTTCAAGACATTCATAAAACCCACTTAACATAGGTTTGTAAAGGCTTCCGTACAAGTGGAAGTTAGTGATCTGATCATAACTGATAAATATATCAAAACATTCATCAAATCATAATTGACTAAAAAATAATCAAACGTTTGGGCCAGTTGTGGGTAACAAGATTATGGTTATAGTTTGTAGATGCTGAATTAACCGTAAGAACAATTAGATGTAATGTGCCAAATTTGTGGAGACAGAAAGGGCCTACTTCCGTCCATAGTTATCGGAAAAGATGCCCCATAAATATGCTCCAACTATCATGCCAGCAAAAACAACACTACTGATGAGGCTTTCTTCATAAGAAGAAAGCCCCCACTCAGACTGAACAGTGGGTCCTATGAAAGAAAGAAGCATCATCTCCATTGCTTCTGTTAACCATCCCATCCCTGCATAAATAAGAACAAGGACTTGGAATTTCCCAAATCCCATGGCTGTAAGTGCTTCATCCACAGTATATGCTGACCTATCATTTCCCATCTGCAAAGTGTCATAAACAAGAAATAACATGACTTACATTGCACATGCAAGGTACCAACACAGCAATTATGTGGATGCTCAACTTGAGACACTATAATCCTAGGGTGTAATTATCATCATCAGAGCCTTATCCCGTCAAGCTGGGGCCTGGCTACAAGAAATGTGATACCAAGCGATTCCAAAAATAAAAATAAAAAGAAAAAACAGAAAAGAAAAGAAATGCTGACTCTTGGAATAAAAAACAAAAAGACAAAAAAACATCGTGCACATTTTCAAAATTCTTTTAATGGTGATCAGGATTTTTATTGAATCAGAAAATTAATTAATGAAATGGATTTCAAGTATCTCAGACAACCAGTTTGGTTCTATTGCTAGGAAGATCTACAATAGAAGATTTTTTTTTTTTTTTTTTTTTCCTAATAAGAAAACTCATGAAAAGGTCAAAGAGAAAAGGAGAACTTTGCATATGATTTTCATCAACTTAGAGAAGCCTGTAGGGGGGCATAGGTAGTCACTTTGGAGGTCAATAAAAGAAAAGGCATCCCTAATAGAACATTGAAATCATCCAAGACATGAATGAAAGGATACCAAGTTGCGTAAAACCCCGTGTGTGGGGTCATGACCAAGTTCCCTGTAGGAGATGTTTCAAAGGAACTAAATCCTTAATGTCAACCACTTTACGAAGATACAATTTAACTTATGATATAACTGTCAAATTGTCAGTAGTGACTAGTGAATAATGTCATCTACCTAGACACTTTTATTGCTTTACTGGTTCCTCTTCGCAAACACTAAATAATAAAAACAACAAGATGGGGTCATTTGTTTGAACTCATTTACATATACGTAAATGAATCACATGCATAAATGTATCACCACATTTGTTTGCTCTCATTTACGCATGTGATATGTAAATGACGTGTGAAAATGGTGAAAATGAGGTCATTTTCAGCCTCTCATTTACACACCTCCACGGGTGGTAAACGGTCATGCACCTCACTGTTAATAGGCGGTGATTGTAAAGGTTGGGACACTAAGAGAGATTATGGGTTCGAACCCCATCAGCCCCTTTTATTTATTTGTGGGCCCCAAATTCATGATCCAAGCCTTCTAAAGATGTTTGATTTCATATCTTAGATCTTCATAGATTTTGAGTCATTTGCAAAAAAATTCAAAAAAAAAAAAAAATCCTTACCTATAGGTCTAATTTTTGTACTTCTGTGGGCCTCTAATTCATTGTCCGAACCGTTCAATATTCTCATATTAAGATAAGCATCAAGTGATTAATTTCATATCTTAAATCTTCATCAATTTTTGAGAAATTTGTGACAAAAGCCAAAAAAAATCCAAACACATCTAAAACCATTGGATGTAATCATTTACACATGAAAATTGTGATTTTGACAGACTGTAATGTGTTTCACATGTGCAACAATGTGACCCCTAAGTAAATCCAAGGTCAATGACCACTCCACTAAACTTTTAAAGCAAGCCCATGGAGACTGTTTTACCCAGAAATTTTCTTTTTTATCCCACACAAAAACTGGGAAGTGGCAACACAAATGCTTTTTCGCATAAATCACCATGTAAAAAAGCACTTTAACATCTAACTATTGAAGAAGCCAGCGTAAATTTTTCATAATTGAAATGATGATTGTCACTAAATTTAGTTATGTGGGCGCAAAAGTTTCAAAACAACCCTCGCCATAAATCCAAAGAAAAACCTTTGAGGGACTGGAACTATATAACTATAAAAAATACCGTCAGAATTGAAGTTAAAAGCATATATATATAACCATCTACACCCAACAGGATGATTGCCACGAGGCCAATCAATCATTGCCCACATTTGATTCTTCTAAAGTGTAACCATTTCTTCCTCCATTGCTTTTATCCAGACAAGTTTAATTATGCCTCATTAATAGAATTTACATTATACAATATATGTTAAAAGGAAGTAAAGAACTATGAGGAGGGAGGACTGAACTTCCGAGTCTGGGTTGCAACATAATGAGTGTTTTAGAGCCTCTTTTTCTTTACAGTAATAGACAGCTTGAGCGAAAAAATCAATGATGAAGTTCATTGGTGTCCATTATTTGCATATGGTGCTAATTAGTCAAAAATAAAATAAAATAAAATCAAGTAACTCAAGCTAAAACTGTGCATTAAGGACTCTGGATCAACTAGTTTGAAAATTAAATACTCGGTGATGAACCAGATAGAAAAGTTGCAGCAGAATTTACTTCGGTGATGAACCAGATAAAAAAGTTGCAGCGGAATTTACTTCGGCAACGTAGACCACAAGTTGAATGAGCCCATGTGTGTAAATCCAAGAAAGAAGACTGTTTGGGTTTTGTGCCCCTAAAATAGATGAACCAAACTTTATCAGGCTAATGGTTATGAAGGATTAGAGAAGATCCAAATGGACTATGGAAGTAAATTCTTGTGGCTAAATACGAGATAAATAGAAAGGTTGGGACGGTCAAGAGCCCAATCCCTGCCATTTTGGATTTGTAGAGAGGTATCATGTCAGTCAAAGAGGTCTTTTCAGGCTTAGGGGAGAAGGTCATTTTATGGTTGGATACTTAGGTCTGAATAACCCTTTTGCCGCACAATTCCCAGAGTTCTTTCAAAATAGGCAAGATAGTTGAACAAAGATGATCAGCTACATGGAAAAGGTGGGAAGCCAAATGGTTTGAGGTCCACTAATCGTGTACATCAGGTATGTCCCGTCTTATGGTACCACATAGTGGGGCCCACCTTATGGCCCAACTGAATGGAACACCCAAACCACACCCCCCTCCCCAACCCCACCAAGAATGAAAATAGCGATAGTGGCAGGCATAGCAACCCGCCTCCAAAACACTATGAAGCGGGCGCCATGTAGCGGCGCGTTTTGAAAAAATCAGAAAAAATTCTGGAAAATCCAGAATATTGGATTTTTTTTTTTTTTTTTTCGAAAGTAACTAAGATAAGGGGGCATAGCGGTCCCCTCATTGTATGAGGTCCTACATCGCTGACGCTGTATAAATAGAGTGAACAATAAGAGTTAGGTAGTAGGAATTCAATGGCAAACAATAAGAGTGAATTTTGGGGGTAAAGGACCCATTTTGTTATTTGCTTAGGGCCCTATTTCCTATTAATTAGAGTGAACTTTGGTTGAGCCCTATGTCCTATTACAGTAGCCTTGTAAGAAACCATATACCAACCCAAAAACTTAAGCTAATAAGTGGAAGGCCCATACAGGTATATTAAGACATATCAAGCCTATTACTTAGGCGATGTGGAATGTGGGACTTCCCAACACTCCCCCTCACGTGCAGGCCCAACAAATTTCATGGACAGGCCTGTCACGTAGGCTACACAAGAACGGGATCGAAACCCGGTCTGATACCACCACCCAGTTGTGGACCAACGGGCATCAATACAACCCTCCCAATCAGCATCGGAGAAAGCAGTGAGATTTAGTGAAAAGCCTGTCGGGAAAAATAGACCACGAGTAGTCGTACCGAGAAGGAAACGAATAATTCGTCGGACAGCCGTCAAATGAAGATGCCTTGGTTGAGTCATATACTGGCTGACCAGGTTAACAGCAAAGAAAATGTCGGAGAGGGTATGAGTTAAGTAGATCACTACCAACCAATGGCCGATAGAGCGTGGCATCGGGAAGAAGATTCCCACTGTCCTTTGAGAGCTTCAAATTCACTTCAAGAGAAGTATCAATTGGAGTTGATTGCTGGAGTCCCGCTAGTTCAATTAGGTCTAGAGCATATTTGTGTTGGTGCAAGATGGTTCCTTTTCCTGTTTGATGAACTTAATGATTGATGCAACGAGGATTGAAGCTTAGATATCATTGCGGAATCAGTTCCAGTGATAGTAATGTCATCAACATAAACAAAAAGAATAGTGACACAGCAAACTTATGGAAAAACAGCGATGGATCATACGGACTTCGCGGGAAGTTTAACATAAGGCGTCCCAAAATTTTTCAAACCAAGCGCGAGGAGCCTGTTTAAGGCCATAGAGGGAATGCCTGAGTTTAGCCACATCTAAACTACTGGAAGGGAAATACCTATTAGGAAGGCGCATATAAACCTCTTCTTTAAAATCACCATAAAGAAAGGCATTCTTTACATCTAACTGAAGAATGGACCAAGCTTGAGATGTTGCAATGGCAATAATCATCCGGACAGCAGTCATCTTTGCAACTGGAGGAAATGTTTCATCATCGTCGATGCCATATTCTTGACGATTACCAAGAGCGACCAGACGAGCCTTGTATCGGTCTAGCGAGCCATTAGATTTCAGTTTAACCGAATAACCCATTTACATCCATTAGGTCCAACTGGAGGTGGGCAGGTAACCACATCCCATGTATGATTAGTCTGTAGAGCGTCTAATTCCTCGGACATAGCTTTCCGCCAACATCCATACTTCACAGCTTGAGAATAGGAAGTGGGAATGTTAACAGACGCTAGAGTGGCAAGAAAAGATGAATGTGAGTACCCATATCTATCAGGAGGCCGAGAGACACGTGGTGCATTAAAGAGTGGGCATCATAGCTAGTTCGGGTGTAGTGGCTAGGAGAGTTGGATCAGGTGCCGAATCAGGTGTCTCTTGAAGAGGTTGTATCGTAGCAGTGAGTGGTTCCGTTCGTCGCCGATATACAATTCCAGTTTTGAACCTTTCAATAGAAGATGAAGAAATATCGGATGAAAAAGGTGGTAATGTAGTCATGGTGATAGAAGTGGAGGAATCAATGGTTTGAGAAAAAATATATAAATTTTCGAAAAACACAACATTTCGAGAAACACGAATTCTTTTGACAGATGGATCATAACAAACGAATCCTTTTTGATGAGTTGCATAACCAAGAAAAGCACATCTGGTAGCTGGCGCAAACAATTTCGTCTTCTCAGAAGGAGGAAGATGAACAAAACAAACACATCCGAAAGGACGAAGATATGTATATGTAGGATGAGAGTTGAAGAGACGGAAATATGGGGACTGATTTTGAAGTTTGGAAGACGGAAGCCTATTAATCAGATGAGCGGAAGTAGAGAGAGCTTCTAGCTAGAATCTAGGGGGAACAGAGGATTCAAGTAGTAGGCAACGAACCATGTTAAGTAAATGACGATTCTTCCGTTCAGCAATGCCATTTTGCTGTGGAGTATGCAAACAGGTTCGTTGTGAGATAATCCTTTTTAAGTTGGAGAAATTCTTGAAATCTATTTGACACATATTCACCACCTAAATCAGATCGTAGAATCTTTATGCAAGTCAAGAATTGTGTTTCAACATAGGCAAGGAATGTTTTAAAAGCCTCAAACACCTCCAATTTAGCCCGTAAAAAATAAACCCAAGTGAATCCGCTATGATCATCAATGAATGTGACAAAATATTTGTAGTGAGAATGAGAAATAACTGGTGTTATACCCCAAACATCACTATGAATCAAGTCAAAAAAAAATTCTAATATAGAGGTATGCATAGAAAATGGTAAAGATTTACTTTTTCGTAATTTGCAAACAGAACAATCAATATTGACATCAGAATTAGAAAACTGCATTTTATTAATCAAACCAGAATTTTTGAAAGATAAAGCTGAAGTAGATTCATCCCTAGGTTGTGTAGGCAGACTAAGCAAAAACAACCGGCCACACTTAGGCCCCTTCGCGATCACCTATCATGTCCCCTGATCATGTACAACACAACCAGAAGAAGAAAATGACACATTACAATGATTATCTACAAGTTGTCCAATAGATAACAAATTTGTTGATAGGCCAGGTGAAAGAAAACCATGATTTAAAAGCAATTTGTGTGGAATGTCTCCTATGGCGATCATAGGTAAGTGTCCCCCATTGGCAGTTTGAACTTGGAGCTTGAAATCAAATGGTTGAATATTAGACATGAGTCTAGAAGTAGAAGTCATATGATTGGATGCTCCAATCAAAATATCACCTGGAAGGAGACGGAAAGGTTTTACCTGAGATACCCAAGGTGGAGAATGCATAGAGAATCATTTGTTAAATCATTTCAGGATTGATAGGAGGGCTGGGGGCGGTTGGCTGTGAAGACATGGATGAAGACGGAGAAGTAGATGCCACAGAGTGAGAATCTGAAGAAGCAATGGCAGAGTAAGCACGCGAGTTTCGATTTTCTGGTCGTTTCCGGCTTTCATTTGCAGTAGTTACAAACTTTTCTTCTACACTGAGAAGAATAATGGCCATCTTCCTTACATGTGAAGCATTGAATCTTGCTAAAATCCTGGGTTGAAGTGTCGCGTTGGGCGGGTTTCCAATTTGCCACATAAGCAACTTCAGTTGGACCAGTAGATGATTGTTGGGATAGTTGATGCAGAGTAAATAGCCATGGTTCTTCGCGGAGAACTTCATTGAGACATGTCTCCAATGAGGGAGATGGATGTCGACTCACAAGATTTGAGCGGACATTTTAAAATTCCGGCTGAAGTTTCATTAAGAATTGATCTCTCTGAGTAATTTTATGAACTTCCTAAACACCAGATAGAGTTTCTCCTGTGAAAGTAGCATATGCAATAGCCGTGTATTCAGTCCAAATAACAAAGAAGCTGGAGTAATACTCCTAGACAGCCATCTGTCCTTAAGAGTATTGAGAAATTTCATGTTCTCATTGGAACCGACGGGCTGAAATTCTTGGTGATAGATGCATTTCAGATATCCCCACATCTCTTAGGCAGTTTTATAGGGCTTAAGATGTAAGAAAAATTGAGGCTCCACTGCGCCCAACATCCAGTTCATAATTTGTGCTTCTTTGGCTTCCCAATCCTCCAAAATTCTTTTACCGTTGGCTTTTTCATAGTACCAGAAATGTGGCCCCATAATTTTTTGCCTTTCAAATATAACTCAAATTGATAGGCCCAAGCAGAATAGTTTTTTCCATTGAATTTGATCAATTGCATTTCATTCTTGTCCATTTTCAACCCATAGATGACACTAGTAATAGACAAATGACGGTAAAAAGCACAAACACAGTGAGCAGCAACCAGACAGTAACAAGGAATAGCCCAGATTAATTGCAGAGAGCCCAAATTAAATGTGACAGCAACAATAGAGAAATAAGGAACAGCTCAAAAGCTATTCTGAATCAACCATTGAGATATGTATAAATAGGTACAAAAATTGGTCCAGGCGACCAAGAAATGCAGCAGAAAACAGTAGGTGGGGCCCACTGGTGATCCAATCTATCAAATCAGGGTGATCGGATAGATGCTTCACAAAAATATCGAATCAACACATCAAGGATTGCAGCAATCGGATACTTGTGCTTAAAGATGGACAGCTGTGATGAAATTATATTGCAGAAACTGGTAAACCCAAACAGTGATCAAAAAGCCTATCTCTAATCTTCAAAAAATACTGAAAAAAATCACCAAAAAAATCCCAGAATACCAGGCGACCAGGACTGCAGTATCCTTCTAATCAGATCTGATCTATAGATGGTGGCCCACTGTTGATCTCCACACACTGTCGTCGTGTAGCTCTTGTTCAAACCAGTCGACAGGGGAATTCTCCTTTAGAACTTAAACAAGAAAGATTTAGATGGCTCTTAATCTCTCTATTGCACCAGGATGGCTTTGATACCATGTAAGAAACCATATACCAACCCAAAAGCTTAAGCTGATAAGTGGAAGGCCCATACAGGTATATTAAGACATATCAAGCCTATTACTTAGGCAATGTGGGACTTGGGACTTCCCAACAAGCCTATGTTTAGTTAGTGTAAAATTTGGCTACGCTTTATTTTCAATAGGTTTGAAAGTTGGTTATGACACTATTCCTAATTAGAGTGAAATTTGACTAAGGTGTCAATTTTAATTAAGTAATATTTAGCTACGATGACTTTTTTATTTTAACGTTGGTGCCTCATTGTGGAGCCCACCAATGGTTACATCAGGTTCTTCAGTTTTTATTGATTTGGACGTCCACATTTAATTTTTTTTTATGCTTTTTTTCTTGGTGAATGGATTTTTAATGGTTTTAAAATGTTTTTTAATGTTTTTTTAATGGCCCATGTAATTTTCATTTGTGCCCTTCATTAGGTGGGCTCATGACTTATCCGATGATAAAAGAAAAGGGCGCAGCCTCTAGAGCTCTTCTCTAGGTATATCCTGGTAGACACCCTCTTTAATGGAGGTATTCTTTTCTCTATTCTCAATAAAACTACATTGTTTGTTTTGATGATAGTTAATTTGTTATTTGATTTGAACTTTAAACTTTAGTTAAACATTATTTTATCATTTATATATAATTTGTTATGTACAGGTAGTTGTACTAAATTGCATATTTAAATTACGAATTTAGAAATAAATAATAGTTTCTAACTTAGTAAAGATAACCAATATGAATACATGGGGAAATTAAATCAATACTGTTTTTTTTTTTTTTTTTTAATCATTCAACCATATAGAAATTTTATGCATTGAAGGGACCACTACACTCCTACACCCCCTAGCTTAGTTATTATAGGAAAAAAAAGCATCAAATTCTAACATTTTCCAATATTTTGGATTTTTAAGATATTTCTTTAAAAACATTGGGAACTTTTTCGATTCGCACCACTACGTATCGCTACTACCACTATGTATCACCCACTATGTAGCATTTTGGCCACCGGCTGCTATGACCGTTGTAGCCGCTATTTTGAACCTTGGCTCGGACAAAGGAGTCTTGTGGGTATTCATGTTTAACTAAAGGGAATGGGTTCGGATTTTAGGGATTGGAAGTCTAAGCAGTTATTTTTGAAGATTTTGGTGTCATATGGGTACTCGACTAAAAGGGATTTGGGGGTTGGATGGGGCATTTATAGGGTTTTAGGGTTTTCGTACTTAAACCATGAGATTTTGGGGGCTTTGGGCATTCAATCATTAGGTTTGGGTTTGAGATTTTGGGACCAGTTTGGGGCTCTGGTTTGGAATGGAATGGGGTTTTAGAAAGCATGCCGATGGGGATGGGGGTTTTGTTGAGATTTGGGTTAAAATTTAGGTTTTGGGTTTCAATTGGGTCGGCACTGGTGGTTTGATGTAGGATGGAAATTGGCTAGCAGGGTTAGGGAAAAGATCCGGCAGATCAGATCTATGAGATGGAAGGGTCAGCCATGAGGTCTTGATGGTGCGGCAGTGGGAATCTAAGGCAAAGATGATGTTCAGTTGTTTGCTGTGCAATGGCGTGGTGCAGGGAGCCAAGACAGGATCTGGAACTTACTGGGACTGTTGAATGGGACAATGGTAATGGTTTGGTAGGGATGACGTGTTGTCGATTTTCGATCGAGTGGATCAATCTTCAGCTCTGACACTAGTTAATGCATAATGAACATGAAAGGGAGATGTGAGGCGGGCAATGGAAGAGATGGAGAGGTAGGGGAAATAAGTCAAGCGAACCTGAAAGTAGGCCTCATGCCAAACTCTAATCCATGAGGCAAAGAGATTTCAAAGAGAACTTAAGAACTAAGGGAAGATCCCAAAAGCACTCGTTTTTTTGTTATCATTAATCATATCATGTCTAAGCCGAGAGGGGTTACATTATTATATAGGAAAAGCAAATATCCTAGAATTAATCTCGACCATCCAAACATATTGATGGCCAGGATTAAAACATAAACTTAAAAATAACTTAAAACATAAATAAACTCTAAATAAAAAATAGATAGGCTGGTAGGTGGGCCGCCCAAAGGACTAGTCAACCCATGGGGATCATGGGTCTGCAATTGACCCTCAATCTAACGGTCCAGTCCATTCAATGACTTGGGGAAGGAGGGGGGAGTCTTCTACACATAACACACACAAGTTATCGAACACACCCGTGATGCAGAATGGACCCATGACCTCACGTGCAAGATAATTTAGGATTAGTTTAATTTCCCTAATTATTTGTCATTAGTTTTTAGTTTTATTAATAAGTTGTAATTAGAATTAGATTTCTCATTTCCGAAGTTGATTTTTGTTTATTTTCCTAGTTTGACTAGGTTTCTTAGCCACCAAGTTTTATCTTCTTATTTATATGCATTGCATGAGGTGTAATTCTCAGAGTTTTGATTAATAGAATTTGAGTTGGGTTTATCCCCCAAGATGCGTCCTCATTTATCATCTCTGCGGAGACCTATCATAGTGTTTGCGGACAAGTGATTCAGCACCACCATCATGCTTCGACACTTCCAAGCAAGCCCTAACCATAGGACTTGCATCAGTTTAGTATCAGAACCAAACGATCCTTATCGATCAATCAATGTGCTCCATCCATTATTGATTCCCATTCCATCATCCAACCACTATCCCCATCTCCTACCAGCAACATGCCCTACGGAAAAAAGACCCCATCCCACCGTCCGATCCCATCTACAAAATCCCGAAATACCCATCCCAAACCAAAATCCCCAGTCGCCATCCCCACTTGCAGAATCCAAACCCTAACTTGTTGAAACCCTAGACCAAATCCCCAAGTCCTGAATCTACATACTAGATCATAGGTACCGAACCCTATCTTCTCAATCCAAACCCACCATCTCTTCCCAGACCCAGCCCCTTCACAACCCAAACCCAAGAAAAAAAAAAAAGAGAAAAAAAAAAAAAAAAAAAAACAGAAGCAGAAGAAAAGAGGAAGAGATTAAAAAAGAGCATACATGTTGCCAAAAGCTACTAGTCGATCGTCTGACCTCCATCGTCGAGCTCCAACGCCATAATTTAGGATTTATTTTATTTTCCTAATTATTTTTCATTAGGTTTCCAATTTTATTAATAAGTTGTAATTAGGATTAGATTTTGTATGTCCTAAGTTGATTTTTATTCACTTTCCTAATTTGATTAGGTTTCTAAGCCACCAAGTTTTATCTTCTTACTTATATGCATTGTAAGAGATGGGAATTCTCAGAGATTTGATTATTAGAATTTAAGTTGGGTTTATCCCTCAGAGGAGTGTCCTTGTTTACCGTCTCTATAGAGACCTATTATAGTATTTGCAGACACGTGCTTCGACACCACCATCGTACTTCAGCACTTCCACACAAGCCCTAACCCTAGAGCCCGCGTCAACCCGGTGCACAAGTTGCACACCGGCAGTGGATCCCACCTGGGGGTCCATCCAAGTGGACCAAACCCCCTATACACACGTCCCCTTGGGTTTGCACCCATCCAAATGAATTGTACACCATTTGATTGATTGCACACCCTACACCGTTAAACTTGTGGAGCCCAAATGAATATGATAGGATGATCGATCGAACCCAAATTTGGTAGGTAGATAGGTCCCATCCAAATCTTGAAAATCCCTCTAGTCCCAAACCCCACATGGGCCCCACAGCCCGATGCACTATATATATAGGGCGCGCCTGGCCGTACTGGAGAGAAAATACTATTCAACGAATAAGTGAAAGAGGAGTTAGTGAAAGAAGTTGCAATCTTTAAAGCCGTTAAATTTGTTCAAAATCTTGAGAGCACTTATTTCAAATTCTTATCTTCTTTAGGAAATTTTATGTCGTCGTCGTCATCATCGGCTATATGAATTATGTTCCTCCATTCCAATCTATCATGAGTTAAATCAACAGATAAGTGACACTTCTTCATATCTAATTTTACTACCTCCATCCACATCCTCTTCAGCCTACTCATACCCCTTAGTGGGCCATCAACCTGCATAGCCAACCTTTTGCTTACTAGCATCTTTATCAGCCTGCGCTTGACATGCCCAAATCATCTCAAATGGCTTTTTCAAATTTAATGCCCTATTGGTGCTACCCCTAAATGCTCTCAAGACCGTCCATTTTTAATTTCACCATACATCAACCTCAGCATTCTCATCTCTGCTATATTCATTTTGTGCATATGTCGTTTCTTTATTGGCCAACACTCTGCTCCATAGGTCATAGCCAGTCTAATAGTTGTCTATAAAATCTTCCCTTCAATCTCGTTGGCATTCGTCAGTCACAAAGCACTCTAAAAGCAAGTCCCACTTCAACCATCCCGCTTTTATCCTGTATTCGACATCTTCATCAATCTCCCAATCCTTACTAATTATCGAGCCAAGGTAATATAATGAATCTCTTTGTGGTATCGTTTAAGTTCAAATCTCACAATAGTTTCAGCTCTTTGTATATGCCACTGAAGTTGCGATCCATATATTTTGTCTATGTATAATTTATTTTAAAGCCTTTGGATTCTAAAGCCTCTCTCCGTCTCTCAAGTTTTGCATTCACCCCATTTCTTGATTCATCCACCAACATCATACCATCTACAAACAACATAAACCAAGGTACCTCCTCCTAAATGTAAGTAGTTAACCCATCCATAATCAGTGCAAAGAGATAATGGTTTAGGGTTGACTCCTGATGCAATACTATGGTCACTGGGAACTCACCTATCGCTCCACGTGTACTTTTCACACTCGTTACCACTACTTCATACATGTCTTTATAACCTCTTGGAACATTCATTTCATTTAAAACCTACCAAATTAAATCTCTAGGTACCCTATTGTAAGCTTTTTATAAATCGATGAAGGCCATATGCAAGTTTTTCCTCTTCGCTCTGTATTTTTCCATTAATTGCCTATGTGAGAAGATATGTTCTAGTTAATCTACCTAGCATAAAACCGAATTGATTCTCAGATATCTTGGAGATATCTTGGTCTTTTATCTAAGTCTTTACGCCATTACTCAAAAGTTTAATCCCACAATAGTTTGTACAGTTTTGAATATCTTCCTTGTTCTAATAAATAGCTATTACAATACTTTTTCTCCATTCATCCAGCATTTTCTTTGTCATTAATATCTTATTGAAGAGCCTAGTTAACCAGATTCCTCCAACTTCTCCTAAGCATTTCCATGCCTTTGTTGGAATGTCATTTGGACCTATAGCCTTTCCCGTCATCATTTGCTTCAATGTTTTCCTCACTTCCACCACCCTAATTCTGTGGAGAAAAGTATACTCTACTAACAAAGCGTCATCTCTTGTTCTTGTGTCTCCTATATAGCCTTCATTTAAAAGTTTACTAAATATTCCCTCCAGCTTTATTTGATATTGGTGTCCTTCACTAGAATCTTTTGTCCATTGTTCTTACATTTGACATGATCTAAGTCTCAACTTTTCATTTCCCTTATTTTTGCAAGCTTAAAAACATCCTTCTCTCCTTCGCTTGTTCGCAGCCTATTATATAGGTCATCATATGCTTTGAGCTTCGCATCACTTACTACTTTCTTCGCTTCTCTGTTTGCCTTCTTATACATCTCATAGTTTTCCATACCCATAGTCTGGAAAGCTTTTTGAACTTCTACACTCCACCACCAAGTTTATTTATTATAGTGTCTTTTTCCTTTCAACTCTCCAAGCCTCTTTTAGAACCTTCCTAATATAGTTAGTGTGATTCCACATCGATGTAGTTTCTCCCTCAAAATTCCATGCACTCTCATCAATCACTTTATCCTTAAATATTTTTGCCCTTTCTCCTTTCAAATCCCTTCACCTTGTTTTGGAGCACATATTATTTATTGCCCCTCTCTTTCTACTTTTAATGATCTACTCTCCTGTAATAATGTTACAATCTTTACAAACTAATCGGTCGTGTTTTCTAAACTAGAAAAAAGACTATTTAGCTCCTGTTAGACTTTTATAGGTCATTAAATGTTACTCTCTCTTTTTAAAGAAGGTGTTTGCTATTACAAGGTTAAAAGATAAGGCAAAGCCCAAGATAGTGCCTCCTAAGTCCTAACTCATTTTTTTCTCCAAAGTCTTTTCTTCCATGCACTCTCTCATACCCTCCATTATCGTTTCCTACATGCCTATTTAAGTCCCTTATTAGGAACATCATTTCACTAGTTGGAATTTCTCATTGTAAACCATCCATGTACTCCCAAAATTGTCTCTTTACACTTTCATCTAATCCCGCTTTGAGAGCATTGCACTATCTCATGAATTGTCTTCCTTTAACACTATTTTAATTGTCATAATTCTATCACCTAACCTCTTTACCCCCATGATTTTCCCTTTCAAATCCTCATCTACAACTATACCTCCATTTCTTGTATTATTATTTATTACATAAAAAAGTTTATAACTATCTGTGAGCTCCTTAGCTATATCCTCTTTCCACTTTGTCTCTTATTGACAGGCTACACTAACTCTTCTTCTTTTCATTACCTCTTCTTTATTGCCTGTCAAGGTACCTATATTCCAAGTAGCAAATCGAGTCTTCAGCTACTTCTTCTTAACTAACTTCTTTGAATGCACTCATCCAGAATGTTGTGGTACCCCTTGCCTACTTTACACTACAACCAAGTGACACTACAATGCATGATGCATCACTTAAAGTAGGGAACGCCCTATCATGATCTCGGAATATTATTATCTTAGAATTCATATTTGCATTGAGATAAAATTTTACGCTGGTTGTCAACCTACCTAACGCAACCCTCCTTCTTTACCCGGGCTTGGGACCGGCAATTAAAAACTAGCAGAGTTTTTAGGAAAGCTTATGTGACACTTAAATTTAGAGGTTTATATCACAAGGGTTACATAGCTTTCCTTAAAAAGAAGAACACAATCATTTCCTTATACAATTTTCCATTAAGAATGAATGGCACTCCTTGATGGCCACCCACTGATAAAAGTTTAACCTATCAATTACATGGCCCCTCTCTTATGGATGTTCACCAAACTTCACTCAATACGAGTTAAACCTGCTATTAAATTTTACTCTCCTTTGGGGCCCACTTTAAGTAAAAGATTTAAATTAATCGAAATAGAGGACTCCATCACTTCAATAAGCCTTTTCCAAAATAAATAAATAAACACTTCAATAGGAGTTGGGCCCACCATGAGATTATAAAAATATCGAGTGGAGTCCTTAAGGCAATTCCAGTGGGACTCATCCAATGTCAATAATCATAGTGGGGTACTGTTACACCTTTAGATGATATTATATGACCTTATTTGTGAAAATTTCATGTTTGCAAGTGTTTTAGGTGAAGAGAGTGAATTCAGAGCTAATTGGAGGAAGATGACAAAACCACAGACTAACCGGGAGTTTCTAGCTTCCGGCGTCCGGACACCAGCTCCTGTGCGACAATTCCCCACTTTCTGCCTTCTGGAGTCCGGACGCCAACTCCTGCACACCACAGCCCAGCTACTAGCTTCTGGTATCCGAACGCCAGACATGAGGAGACACTGTTTCTTAGCATGATTTGAAGGAAAATTAAAGAAAAGCTATAAAAGAAAACGGAAGAACTCGTTTTAGGTCATTCAAGACATGAGAGCAGGAATTGGAGGCTAGTTTTTGAGGATTGGAATGAGCTTCAATGGAGATTTCGTCAAGGATTCCTCGCCCATATCTCTCCATGAGTAACTAACTCTCCACCTTAGGGTTGCGATAAAGCCTTACATTGAATGCTTTGATTATATGACATGAATACTATTCATGTATTGGATTTATTTATTAATGCAATATCTAGTTTTAATATTTTATTCTTGTAGTTTTGAATACACGTCATATAATGGTGCTTGAATGAGTGTGTAGTTAGATCAAAGATAATTTATGCCATAGAGATAGGTTATGCCTAGATCTAAACCCGCATGATTTATTTGTCGACTCTGTGGAGGTTTGTAACCAAAACGAGTCTTTAAAGCATTGATAGTGAAACCCTAGGTCTATTGTCATTGTACTAGGCAAGAGTGGATTCATACCCTACCCTAAGATCTTTTCTTCAATTGCATCAAACTTTACTTTTAATTCGCTAATTTAGGAGTCATAAACCCCAAATCAATATTTCGTTCTCCAGTAAGATTAATTTAGGAATTGGGGAAACAACGCAACTTAGCATTTTTGTCCTAGTGGATATGACACCCGGCTAACATCACTATTCTCACGAGTAGAGATAGTAGCTAAGTATAATTTATATTTGCAAACCCTCTTTTGGGACGATCAGGTACATCCTATTTTTTTCATTGTGATGTTGTTTGATTAGTATTAGAAATCACAATAACATGATTCTAATCATGGTGGAGCCCGTTTCTGGGAGTAATATTAGGACTCTTGTTCGTAATCACAAAAAAGCCAACTAACTTATTTTAGAAATCAAGGTAGGACCGTAGGACGTTATTACTGCTTGATCGTACAACTCATATCTAGATTTATTTCGCTAAAAACTTTCAACTTTCCATTATTGAAAGAAGAGAAAAATTAGGAGAAGGTAATCAATGTTCCCTTTAAAGATGGAGAGAGGGAGAAAATATCTCTACAATAACTTTCTCTCATCAAACATCGATAGGCGCAGAAACACCCCCTTTTGGAAGAGGCATTTCGTAGAATTCATATTATATATATATGGGCCCTCCTCTACTCAGCTTAAGTTGACGGATTGTGGGTCCCACAAAGGGATGGGGCAGGGGAATTTAAAAATCTGTGTGCCCCTCCTATGGACAAAAAATCATCCCAATCAGATCATCTGAACCTTATCATCCAGGTCCCACAAGTCCAGTCAATTTGAATGGGGTGTGCAGTCGATCCAATAGTCTAGTCCATTCGGATCTATCCAAACCTAGGGCCCATGTGAAATTCAACGGGGGTATACGTGTCCCAGCCGGATGACTTACCAGTGGGCCCCACAAGTGCAGGTGGATGGGATTCCTCCATCAGCTCGAGCTGAGGAGAGGATTTCTGTATATATATAAATAAATATATATATATAGTAATGCTCCCGTACAAGCTTCCCTTACTGTCATACGGTACAAGCCACCTCATGGGGCCCAGTTGGGACCCCACAAATCATGGAACATGGGGGCATCAAAAGATCCAAGTGGGGTCAACCTATATATCAAATGTGAATCCAAGCCACCTCGTGGGGCCACCTACTAGTCCATCTGAGCAGACCATCCAACTTCACCCCTCATTTACACAGGTACCACCAGGTTTTGATAGATCCGAATGGAGTGGACCGTTGGATCAAGAGTCAATTTTGTTGTTTTATATAAAGTCGTTAAACTTGTGGACTACATATGAATGGGTTAAAGGTATTAGATTGACTTCAAATTTGATATCACACTCTGGGACCTTGAGGCACGACCAAGTCAAGTGATCCTGTGAGTCAAGAAAAGAGAATCCGCATAGGTAATGGTGGAATGCTTCAGTAGCACCATGAGGCTTTATCCAAGTCTTAACCCTGGGCTTACAAGTGAAACACCCTCTTAACTCAACATGACTCGTTTTAAAGCCGTACAGCCCCGAATCCCATAAGAACTCCGAAGTTAAGCGTGCTTGGGCGGTAGTACCAAGATGGGTGACTGCCTGGGAAGTCCTCACGCGTGCACGTGGGCCAAAGCAAATCGTATCATGCGAAGTTGAGTGGGGCAATGACACCTTGCCTCACTTGGATCTTTCGATCCCCCCATGTTCCATGATTTGTGGGGTCCTAAGTGAGCCCTACTCGGTGGCTTGTACCGTAAAACGGTAAAGGAAGGTCGTATAGGAGCATTACTCATATACACACACACACACACTCCTGTGAGAGTTAACTCTCACTGCTTACGATGAGAGACACCATGATGGGGCCCACTTGAGGCTCTACTGATCACGGGACCAAGGGATGGAAAATTCCATTTTTGATGGGCCCAGGTTCAATCCCATGCCTCCTCTAACCCTTGATTCGTGGCACATAAGTTTAACTTATATTAAAAGTAAAATTTGACCCTCAATCCAACGGTCTAGTCCGTTCGAATGGGTGTAAACCCGTGGGCTCAAAGTTATATATATAATATATATTTATATGTGGAAATGCTCCTATGAGAGTGAGTAACTCTCACACTACTATGAGAGGAAGGGGGGACCCATTGGATCCATTACCAATGCCTACAACCTAAATACGATGGTCCTCTAACTCTCATAGTAGTGTGAGAGTTACTATCATATGAGCATTTCCCAAGTATATACATATATACACATATCAAAAAATATTCAATGCTTCCGTGAACTATTGGTGGGGCCCACCTAGCAACCCATCCAAACCATGCACAAATAGGGACCCCCCTGATAGTCACTGATCCCAAGGATTGGCACACATCCGAACGGACTGAACTGTTGGATCGAGGGTTGAATCTTGTTTTTAATATGAAGCTATTAAAATTGTGGGCAACGGGTTAAGGGCATGGGGTTGGGGTGAAACTTGATACTTGGGTGGTCTCACATAGATCTTTCCATCCCCCTGGTCCTATCCCCAAATGGGACCCATAGTTGGGCCCTACTGAAAGTTCTCATTGAATAGGTAAGAACTAGTTCTCACCTGAATAAATCCGTATATATATATGGGAGGGCCTCTCCTAAGCTCATGCTGAGGAGAAGGTCCGCTCAACACGTGCGTGTCCCAAAAAATGGCCGCCCAAGTTATTTCATTTGCTCGCTCTCCATCTAAGGCCCAAATCAAATCCCCAAAATTGAAATGCCCATTTCCATCCCTACCTCTCCTTCCTCTCTCTCTCTCTCTCCCCTCCTTCTACCCGACATCTCCTTCTCCCAGGCGAGAATTCATCTCTCTCCCGCAATCGTTTCTCTCTGGCGTTGCCTCTCTCTTGACGATGCCTCTCTCTCGCGACGCTGCCTCTCTCCAACAACTATCTATCTACAGCGATCGTCTCTCTCTGGCGACGTTGTCTCTCTCCCACGACCGTCGATCGTCCCCCGGTCCATGATCGCTCCATGCCTCCCCTTTCGTCCTCACTGACATGGAGTTGACACGAATTTCGTCCTCACTGACACGGAGCTCAAATCACCATCCCCAAGCCCCCCATTTCGTTTTCCCCTGTTCTCCATCCAGTCTTCCACTACCGCCGAAGAACCCACAGCACATTCCTCTCCCATCACTCGTCTCCGGTGCTAATAGCAACCTCCTCTCTCTCTCTTCCTCATCTCCCTAAATCGGCAAACCCCCAAACTGTTCCCCCTCGCACTGTCCACGCATAGCATATCTCAATCGTATCTCCGACCTAGGTTCTTTGTATCTCCAACACTCTCTATGTTCTCCGGCACGACACAGTTTCTAATTTCGACAGGGAACTTTCCGACATGACAAAACCTCCATCACTCCTCTCCTTCCTAGCCCTCTTAACTATACTACAAGCTCTTTTTCCCTTCTCATGTTTTTTAGGACCAAAATACAAATTATTAGAATCATCATTTCCCACACATCAAAAACACAAAAATCAAAGGGCCCATTTAAATCTTTACAATTTAGGCTTTTACCCACCCATCAACCAAGGTTATTGTTGAGCGGACCTTCTCCTTAGCATGAGCTGAGGAGAAGGCCCTCCATATATATATAATCAATCAAAGCCTTGTCCCAACTATGTTGGGGTCGGCTACACGAATTCTATTTCTCCATTAGGAGCACTAGAAAACTCCCAAGGATTTTTTTACAAAAAAAAAAAGGCAAAAAATGCCCCTCAGTTGGGCCCATTATGGTGTATGACAACCATGGAATGCTACTAGATGGAATAATCTAGATGAGATCTATATATGTGAAAGTTTTCAACTTCATTAGATTATCCTAACCCTTGATCCATGGCACAAAGTTTAATGGTTTTAGAGGCATCACTTTTTGTGATTTCAACAAAACATTTAGTAATAGTTGGATAAGTGTCAAATTTGGGCTTTATACCAATTCATGGGGGTAGCATATGTGAAATGATTGGATTGGCTTAAGGTGGGCTCCACGCCATATATATATATATATATAAAGAGAGAGAGAGAGAGAGTGAGCATCTCCTGCGCTCATGCGCTGAGAGCTCTTAGGTGCATGCAACTAGGTTCATCACACCATCGTGTGTGTATATATATATATATGGAAATTCTCAAGAACTCCCCATTTAAAAAGGGGCATTTTGGCCCCTCTTTTAATATCCAAACAAAGTTTGACACGTCCTCATTCAATTCGAGGTCTCAATTTCATTCACATTGCACGTTATCTCTTCCTCTTATTTCCCCTAAAATTTGGATAAAGTTGTTTTGGAAAAGAGGTTAAAATGGAAGAGTTCTTCATAAGACGTGAGGGTACCATAAAAGGTTGGTCATTTATCTTGATTAGTCTGGAATTTTTTATAAGTGGGCCGCACTAAGGAGTGTCACACATTCTCTTAAAAAGATGCTTATCTCTTTGTTTTGAAAAAAAAAAAAATAGGGTATAACATCTCCTATAACGTCTTAAATTTGATGATGGCCCCACCATCAAGTTGATCCTACAAAAATCCAATTACTATTTTAATTTCTTTAATGGAGTGTAGTACACATGATCAATCTTACATTGAGATCAAAGCATATGCAATTGGGTTTTTTTTTTTTTTTTTATGAGAAAAAATAGGGATTACGTTGAAGCCTTATTGTGAAAAAGAGAAAAAGTAGGGATAAAATTGGTCTCCTTAAACTCCTTAAATTCTCTTCCTAAAAGTTAGCGGATTATAGATTAAATCGTTGCTTTTCAAGATTAGTTAATGAGTTGTTTTTTGAGATATCAATGAGTTGTTATGAATGCCTCTTATTGGTCAAGAAAACAGGCATTCTTTTGTAAGAAACTCCCCAGGCGTTTTGTAGCCCTCCTCATATATATCAGAGGAATTCTCAAAAAACTCCCCATTTAAAAAGGGGAGGTTTTGCCCCTTTTGACTTACCCAATGAAATAACACCACCTCACATGGTGCATGCCAATTACGCATGAGGCATTTACGAAATATAATTCTCTTTCTGCCCACATCTTCACATATATTTTTTCTTTTTTCTACGTATATAACACATGCCTGAAACTCTATCGTGGGCTCACATGATGAAATCCAAACCATTCATCTTGAGTCCCATCCCCACAAGGATATTTCTCAAATTTCAATTTAATATGAGTGGTCCCACCATCCAATTGAGCATATAACATAAGTGATGCTCCTAAAAAAAAAGATTATTTCTGCCTAAAAAAAAGGTTATTTCTGCCACTTGTGTAAGTCGAATGAGAGAGGAAAACAATATATTTTTTACAATGTTAATCAAACAGTGGGACCAACTCCTACTTGAATTAAATTTCTTGACAACCCAAAAAAGGTGGAGGTGATTGGTTTGGATTTTTCGTAAATAGGCCCCACTAATGATGGCTGCCAAATCACACATATGTAAGTTAAATGATTGATTTGCATGATCTCCTCATATGCTAAAAAAATAGGAATAAAAATGATTTTGTCTATCTTAAGATAAGAAGCATGCCTTTTTAAGAAAGAGGAAAAATAGGGAAGGAGATCTAACACATTTAAATAAGGATAAAATGTAGGAAACAAATATCATTAGGATAACCGTCTCCACCTCAACAACCTAATACTTCTCTAATTTGTTGGAACAAAGGGGCGTTTTGCTTGGGTGTTTTGTAGCACTCCTGATATTATATATACCTAAAATCTCTCTATTTTGCTTAGGCCTGTCAATGGGACGAGATGATACGGGTAAAAAGCCCGGCCCGGCCCGGCCCAAGCCCTAAAATACAGGGCTTTTAAAATAAATTTGAGCCCAGTGGACTGGGTTTGGACAATACATTTTAAAGCCCGGTCAAAATAGGACTGGGACTGGGCAGAGGATGCCCAGCCCGTTCAGGCCCGGCCAGTCCCAAGCCCTAAAATATAGGGCTTTTAAAAAAATTTAAGCCCAGTGGGCTAGGTTTGGACAATACATTTCTATTAATTTCTTTTTTAAATTACTTGACCCATATAGGAAAATAGAATACTCATTCTCATTCATTTTATTGATTTTCTACTTTCACCGTCCAAAAAAATAAAAAGAAGTTTTTAACTGATCCTACATTACTTTAACTTGACTTATATATGATACTCATTCATTTCTTGACCTATATAGCCTATAGGATACTCATTCATTTCTATTGATTTTCTGATTTCTACTGTCACCGGCCAAAAAAAAAAAAAAAAGGTTTTAACTCCGCCATGTTGCTTGTTGCATTGTATTGCCGGTCCCAAACCCAAAAAAAAGGAGAAGGGTTTAAAGTCCAGTTCACACCGGGTGTCTAGTGACAGTAGGAATAATTAGAGAATGTTTTGCTTCTATTTAGGATCAGGCTAAGCCCAGGCCCGACCATGTCCCAGCCCGGGCCCGTACGGGATGGGATTTGATGTAAGCCCGTTCAATTTAGGACCGGAATTGGACAAGACCTAGCAGGCCCGTCCTATTTTCGGGACGGGATTGGACAACCTAAGCCCAGGCTCGGCCCGTCCCATTGACAGGCCTAATTTTGCTACAGTTATTCTCTTTCTCAACACCATCTATCTTCCATCTGTTCAAGATTGTCATCTTTCCATTTTTTTTTATTTGGGGCCCACCTTTCAACAATTCACAATGATAAAATTTTCATTAAAAATATCATTTTCTTTTAGTTTCCAAATAAAGCTCAACTCTATTCAAAGATCGTCACATGTGAAGGAAAATCAGACCCAACCTTCTGATAGACCACCTCATAGATGGGCTTGTGATAAAAATGTTTTGAGGTTAGAGTTTTTTTGGTTGAATTTTAAAGGCATCCTTTTCTGATATGATTATACAGATATATGACCCTAGGTTTAGCCCACTATAAATTAAACTTCCCTAGGCCCACATGGACTCATAATTAAGAGATATATACATTAATCAAAGGTGGGCCAATTATTACTGGGATCAAATAACACTACCCTGTGGTTTTAAAGTCTCATAATTTATGGATTTTAAAATTAAGACGTTTATACATTTTTTTTTTAAATCTAGAGCTAAAAAATGGTTTGATCAGTTCTAAAATGGTATTGGTGCTACTTCAAAGGGGTAGATAATAAATTTGTGCGGAGGGATTGAAATGACCCATTGGCCTATGTAAAAATAAAAAATTGGTGCATTTGTGCAACGAGCGGATTGCACATTTTTATGATTTTCTTTGTTAACAATATTATGTTGTTTGGTGTGATGTATTTTCCTTGCATAGAAGAAAAAAATGAATCATTTTTTCCTTAATAGAGGGGACTTTGATTTTCTATGAAAACACAAAATTCCATTCTCATGAGGAAATAAATATATGCATAAACTAGAATCATCTTGTTGCACAAACAAGTCCAAATGAGTTGGCTATGTTTTATTGGGCCTTGAAATTATCAATGGGTAACATAAACTTGAATGCATTTCTTATTACTAATATCATATATATTAACAAAATTCGCTTTTCTATATTTTCTTTAGTAATTATTATTATTATTATTATTATTATTATTATTATGTTGTTGTTGTTGTTGATGAATGGATTTTTTTGTTTTATCTTTGTAATAGTTTATTGTTGATGTTGACCACTTGTATTTATGACTGAAGATGTGTTGACTCTTATATGTTTAAAATTAATTTTGACATCTCATAAATTCAAATGAATATATTCTTATATGTTTATAATTAATTTTGATATCTCATAAATGTAATATCTTACTTTTTGGCCCGGGCTAAGCACGGGGCGTTGTTACTTGTATATATATTGAATTGATCATTATATGAAGAATTTGTTTTCCTACATTTTATTTGGACGCTCAAAGGTAGTTCGGATAGTCACCGGAATCACAATGATAAATCTTCTTCCCAACTTGTTTGCTATAAAAGTAAGCAGACTCAAACCCACGGCCTTTGTGTTTACTTCCACAAACACCCTTTTAACTATACTACAAGCTCTTTTCCCCTTATTATTTTAGGACCAATATACAAATTCTTAGAATCATCATTTCCCAGGAATCAAAAACACAAAAATCAAAGAAAGGGCCCGTTTAAATCTTTACAACTTAGGCTTTTTTTTACCCACCCATCAACCAGGGTTAATGCGTTTGGTTGTCTCTTTGCCCACAACCAGTTACAAGTAACTAGATTTTTCTGAGTTTCAAAGACCCAAACGGGGTTAACAGAAATCAAGAGAAGGTAAACAAAAACAAATAGAAAACCAGAGCTAACGCTGAAATTCCAAAACCCAAAAGATAAAATACAACAATCAGAAATGGTGTGGGGTTTGTGCGTACCTCCTTAACAGGGAAGGTTGTTCTGATGGAGTTGCCGTTCGCTTGAGCGGAAGAGAAGAGTAGATGCGGATAATACCAACTGCCACATATATTCGCCCTTTTCAATAATGCTAAATGGATGAATCCAATTTTTACGCACCCAGTCTCCGGCATTCGCGCTGAGACATTCCTTTAAAAAAAGGAAAAAAAACAAAAGCTGTTGTATTTAGTAATGGACGTGACGGAATTGATGTGGACGTGACGGAATTGATGTGGACGCGACGCTTGCGTGCTGCGGTGCTGGTAAGTTCACGGGTAAAGTGAAACAAGGTGAGAGGGTCAAATTAATAGTCACGGCTACTTAGAATGTAGCTTTATTAATTTTTTCAATTCAAGATGAATTTTCTCCATTTAGTTGTATGAGGAAGTTATAAGCATTTTTTATTTTTTTTTTGAAATATAGTACTTTTTTATTTATCTCTTTTTTTTATTGTCTATTAAGATTATCTTTCATTTTATTTTACTAGTAAAGTAGATTTACCAAATATGTCCTAAATATAGAGAGGCGTCCCAAATTTGCTTAATGAAAAAAGACCTGCAGGAGCCCCACTTACATTTTTTTTTTCGTCATAGTTTTAATGATTTACATATGTAACCAACAATAAGGGAAAGTGTTTAGTCTTGGTTAAAAAAATAAAAATATATTCAAATCTATTTTTTAAATTTTATTGATCGTGGCTCCAAGTGTAGAGCTTCAATTGGAGTGATAAAACTGGTAAAACCAGGTTAATCCACAGGGAGCTTTAGAAATAAGGCTTTCCGACTTTATAACCTACCCTAAAAAAATCTAATTTTAATATATAATCTAGAAAAATACATTCATCATTCCTACTTACCAAAAAATAAATTAATTACAATCCAATTAAAAGAGAACTTCCTAAATCTAAAAATCCTAAACTAAAAACTAAAATAGCTACAAAAGAACACACAAGTTAGAACATCAATAATAAAAAGTACCAAAAATAAAAATAAAAAACTAAACTATAAACCAAAGAAACCTAAATTAGAAAGTTAGTAATGCAATGCTGCCATAAGATGCTGAAAAATTCTAAGTCTGAAAAACTAGTATGTTGAGCTATTTTTATGCATGATTTCTCCTAATCTAATACAACCTAAAACTGAGTTTAATGGATGAAATTAAAACTATTATGATGCATGAATCAAATAAAAAAAAAAACGGAAGTGAAAAATGATTTAAAACGAAGGAGATATGAGTGTATGAACATGACCTAAAAATTATTTCGGCACACAGGTGGGTCGGACCAGCCATGTTTGAGCCACTGGTTTACCATCTTTCCAAAATTATTTTTGCTTGAAATTCTGGGGTTTGAAAATACACTGATCAAACTTTAATTTCTCCAAGTTTCATCGAAAAATAATGTGTTTTGATTAGGTTTCCAATCGCAAACATTTTACACAAAATTAGTCCTGAAATTTCTGCAACAATGTGCTTAATTGTACACTTTATATTGGGATCCGAATTTCCAAAAATTATTTGGCTGAGATTGTTGGCTCAAATCTATGATTTTTCTTACTTATTTAATTTAAAACTCCGATTCCATCAACTTAAACATGTCTAAACTCCACCAATATGAATATGCACGCAATGCTAATTAGTTCTAACCATAAACTATGCACAAAATAAACATAAAATTGAATCGATCATAAAAATAAAGACAATAAACAAAAGTTCAAGAATTTAAATGTGTGGTGAAAACAAGAAAAGTAAATGTGTGGTTTTAACAAAAATTTAAATGTGTGGAAGAACATAAATTTAAATGTGTGGAAGTATATTCTCATCTTTCAAAGTTTTTTTCTAAGCGGGGTCATAATTTGAATCATGCTCTTAGGGCCTTTGAGTCGTCAGTCCAAACACCAATAAGAAAAGAAACATGAAACAAGCACCAATCACCCAAGGATCAGAAAGAAAAATTGAAAGAGTAAGAAACAATTTTACTAATATGCAAAGTCTTATATAAGATAAAAATAAATAAAAAATAAACAGTAACAATTACATACTAGGATGAGAAGCCTCTTCTAGATGAAAAATTCAAGGGTGTAGTGTGATTTCCGGCCAAATCTCCTTAAGGAATCAAATAGAGAGAAAGAGAGAGGAAGAAGATTGAGTGTAGTAGTAATTTTAGAGAGAGTTAGTCTATTTTCCCATAAGAGGAGAGAGATGCTTACGCATTCAATTTATAGATTTTTGCTCTCTTTCTTTCCTTCTTTGCTCCAAGTTTGTAGCATGAAATCTTCCTTGTATGGCAAGTCCATTCCTTGACCAATAAGTCTTCAAAGAAATAGCAAGGTGAGAGAGATTTTTGGTGCTTTCCATGTGCAAATTTACAATCCCGAGTAAGGCCATATCTTCCTCGTTTTAGCTCTAATTGGCATAATCTTAGGTTCTAAAAATATATATTCGAAAAGAGCTTTTCCAACGGTATATGGATTGCACCAATCCGACGGCTGGATTAAGAGTTATGACCATTTTTATCTTGCTGCTCCTGAAAAATCCGAAAATAATTGTGCACATATAGAATGTTAGATGTGCAATGGTGTGCGTGGGACCCATGTGGACGTCCAAAAGCGATCTTGTGATCTTTCTCTCTTTGTTTCTTGATTCTCTTTTCATCTTTAGTTTGCTTCTAAGCTTTTTTGATTGACTAGTCAACTCTTTTAACACATTTTCCTTTCTTGAATTTCTTTCTTAATTTTGAAATCACAAATTTAGCTTTCCATTGTTGACTTTTCAAACTTTCCGATAATACCAAGATATGTGGGTCCACCATGAAAGATGTCATACCCTTGATCGTTTTCAAATTTCATTAATGTGGGTCCCATTCTTGATTTCTCCTACACAAATTCAAATAAATAGATTCAAGAATAATTCTATGTAAGGAATTTAAATGGACAATGCATGGGACCCTCCTTGATGCACCCAAAATAACTGACTTTCCAAAAATAAATCTCCAAAAATGGCAGATTTTATGAATTTATGCAAAAAGTGTGATTTTTGAGTAAATTATGCATGAATGCACTGCAATAGACCCTAAATGCATAAAAACATGATTTGACACTAAATAAAGCTCTTTAATATCAATAAGCCCTTAAAATAGTCCTAAATGTGTATGAAAATGTGCGCTTTTCAGGACTCATCAATTATTAAAAATATATTAACAATAGAAAAGTATATGATTTAGCAAACAAGGGATGAGACAAGATTAAAATAATTTATTTATAAAAATTATATTGGAATGCTAATATTATATAGCTTTGAAACTAGTATAAAAGAATTATGATGAAGGGAATAATAATGTTCAGAGTAGAGGAATTATTTTTTAAAACAATTTAAAATTTCATTTGAAAAATTTGCATGGCATGCCTGGATGTGTGAGTTTGAATATACTATAAAGATAAAAAATAAAAAAAAAATAAAAAAAAAAACCACTACTTGTTAGGGAAAATAAATTCCCCTGTTACGCTAAAGTGAATTGGACGCCTTCTTGGGCTCGACCTTGAGCTCCATCATCGTGATCGCCTCACTTGATCTTATCAAGGCCCAGTACGGTGTCAACTTCAAATGCATTTTTTCACCCAAAACTTGATGACACCAGACCTCATCCCCTCCCACCTTGGTTTCAGTAGAAACTAAATTTCACAACTCAAGTTAAATAAAAGATGATTTCCCATAAAAAGCATGTTGGTTCAACTAAAATGATTTGTAAAAATAATTCAAAATCACAGAAGATATGCGATTGATCCAACCAAAAGGGAAAAAATTTTAGACAACCATTGGTAAATGCCCAAAGATAAAAATCTCAAATATCTTTTATTTCTTCATTTCATTTTGCCAAAACATTATAAAGATAAGGGGATGTTGGGGTAGTGCAAACCCAGGTAGTTGCCATTTTGCAGTCACTCACTGCCGCGGGCCTAAAAAACATCATGAAAGGAGCCATGGACAAGCGATCAAGCTCCCTCATAAATAAGTCACGACCCGTCTAAATGAAAGTAATGAAAAAAAATAACAATATGGCCATTGTCCGCTGCCCTTAAGGGCCCGTTTGGTAATTTTATCGTAAAATAAAGATAAAGTAAAGCATCAAATCAATAGAGAATAAAATATAAGTGAATTATGATTGTATTTTATTTTTAGTTGTTTGATACGGAATCTTTTTGACTTTTTATATAGAAAAGTAGAGTTTTTTTGTCTTTTAGTGGAGAAAGAAAATTGCTTTTTGACTTCTTGTTTTTTGAAAAATGAGGAAATTTTTACAAAGTGTACTTTTGATATGATCCCTTGTATGAGAAATTAAGGCTTTACTTGACTTTTACAAAACTAGCAGAGCCCTAAATGAGAAACTTGGATCAATGCACTGGAGATGGCTGCCACCTCTCTCCACAGTTTTCATATCAGACTCCAATAAAATCAATCATACGAGCCCATTGTTGATGGGCCCCACCATTTTTTATATGTCCAATGGCTCATTGCCACTTGGATGCTGACATGGCAATATGACTAATGAGGAACCTTAACTTCAAAATGGAGATTCTTCTGTCCCTCTCGAGCTATCATATTATATTATATAGGAGTTTTCTTCCTTTTTTTTTACGAAAAGGCCCATGTATTTTCATAAACCCTCAAAAACATCCTTATACTTTGTGTTTTTGTATAAAGAAACCTGATTGATGGAAAGTATATAGAATAACTACTCCCGCTTCGCTCTCCCTTTTCCTTTCCCACTTTTCTATTTTACCCTTTCTTTTATTTAGAAGATGAAATCACAAATTTAATTGTCTTAAATCTTTATAGATTTTGAGTAACTTGTACAAATATCTTAACTTATTAATTTAATTTTCTGAACTTCTAGAGCACCCAATTTATGATCCGAGCCTTCCAATATTCTTGTCTTAATGGAAAACATCAAAATTTAAAGTTTCATTTCTTAATTCTTCATAAATTTTGAGAAGTTTGTGAAAAATCTAAAAAATCCAAAATAAAATCTAAACGCGTTGAATGTGCTCATTTAAGATGTGTTTTACATGTGTAACATAGTAAGACCCATTTTATTGTCACATGTGTAAAAGGTAAATGACTCCATAGTTTCATGTCTCAATTCTTCGTGGATTTTAAGAAATTTGTAATAAGTCCAAAAAAATCCAAATAAACCTAAACCTGTTGAATATACTCATTTAATCACATGAAAATAGTAATTTTGACGAATATGGTAATGTGTTTTACATGTATAATATTTGAATTTAGCATTTGCATATGTAAATTTCATTTTCCTATCACATGTGTTAGAGGCAAACTACCCCTACGTAAGTAAGGTCAAAAGACATCGCTGCCTTGAAGTATGGTGCAGCACTTTTGATAAACACATGGGTCGGCCCGCCTTTCTAAATTTCAAATCGCTTACAATCCTAACACTAATTGTAGTTATCAAGATATAAATTATTACTCAAATCAATAAGATGGCCACTGCTGGATTGACTAAATCCTCAAAAAAGACAAATACACAGAGGGAAGAGCCCCTCATGTGTAAAATCCAATGATCAATTTGTGCTAGACCCACTAAAATTAACTTTGATCAGTAGTTAGATCCAAACGATCCAACGGGTATAAGGGGTGATAAATGGTTTGAATTTTCAAAATGTAGGCGTGGCGCACTGTTCCCTGCAAGATCCTTCCTTCCTTGAATTTCACTCCACTATACTTTTTCATTGTTCTATATACGATCAACATGGCAGTGGACTAGCTTTTGATCCCATACTAGCATTCATTTTGGGGCCGTTGAGCTTTTCCATCAGTGCGAGTCACTGAATGTACCTCATGAATTTCTCATCATTTCAACCTACAGTGATCATGAAATAGACAAGGTTCCTACCTTGGTCCTACATTTTATTAACCTTGGATCAGACAATTGAAAGAGTGTAATGGACTTCATATTTTGTAATTGGAAACATCTTAAACCCTTTTAAATTAATGGGGAGTATGTATCTCCAAGGAATATACTCATGAGAAACCCATGAGGTTCTCTATGAGACCCACTTATTTTTTAAAAAGAAAATAAAAGAGAGACACGTGGTCCCAATTCTAAGGCTTGGGCCAAATTTTTTTTAATAGTAGTTGGGCCTGCCGTGGATAAATCACATAGAGAAACATGTGGATT
The DNA here is from genome assembly GCA_003546025.1 of Camphora micrantha. Taxonomy (NCBI): domain Eukaryota; kingdom Viridiplantae; phylum Streptophyta; class Magnoliopsida; order Laurales; family Lauraceae; genus Camphora; species Camphora micrantha. The sequence continues at coordinate 30,955,059 of QPKB01000008.1, read as the reverse complement.
TTTTTTTTATAATATCTTATTTATCGGGTTATATGTATATACGGGAGATGTTCTTGTAAAAATATCTTTCACCTTACTAAATGTAAGGCCTCATCTTATCTCTGTTACTAGGGCTCCCAAGAGCATGTCCCGACTAGTAATGAAATCTAGTCCTCTCGGCAATTATTCCAAGAAACAATAAAAAACCAAAACAAATTAACAACTCATGCACCTATGGCCAAGAACAACATTAAAAAGAGAGAGAAGACAAAGTAACAAAATTGTCAAATGGGTTATCTCTAAAATCCGAATGGGTTACGTTTGAGTTAAAACTCGAACTGGTTAGAGTAGTATAATAATAGGAAAAAGCATGAACATTCCCTAAATAATAGAGTGTGAGTTGTGTATGACGATTTCAAAACATTGTAAGTTTCCTGGACTCATAACCAATCACTTAGATCTCTCATTGATTTGGGCGGTGCTTTGTTTCAATTATAGGGTCCCAGCTCCCTTGGCTAGATTAAAAAAAATAGAGGAAAGAGTTTAAATTAAATAAAATTTAGATTGCTACAGATTAAGAACTGTTCTCAAATTTAAAGGAAGATTACGAAAGGAGGCCCGTCTTAAGGTTACAATACTAATGAAAAAACAAATTATTGAACATAATATTTTAATGTGATTAGCACCATTATTATAAAGCTCAAATAAGTGAGGGACCCCAGTGCACTGATACCCCTCGGTGCGTTTGGCACATAGATCATGTGACTACCCTGGGAGGATTGGCACCTTAGTTTCATGTGATCGCATCGATTCCTACATAATTAGGGGCTATTTGGCATCGTTCTCATGTTGTTCTCAATTTTGTGCTCAGATCAAGTTGTGTTGAGATCGGGTTGTGCCGAGAGTATACTTTATAGAATTTGTTTGGTAACATTATATTGAATTACTCTGTTGAAAATATGCTGGACAGAACTTATTTGGTAATATTATAAAAGTTTTGTTCCACGGAACGAAAACAAGAGAACCATAGGATTTACAATATGGAACCCACGTTTTGTAATTTACAATGGTCTATTGTTGTTGTACATGGGACCCACTTGTAGAAGTTTTAATGTGGTACCCACCTTTAAAAATTAGAACATAGGGCCCATATTCATAAGATTTACAATGTGGGCTCACCTTTATAGGAATTATAATGTGGGGCCACCCTTTTGTGAATGTAAATATGGGACCCACTATTAGAAGTTACAACATCTTACACACCTTTAGAATTTAGAATACATGGCCCACATTTATAAGATTTACAATGTGGGTCCACCTTTTGTGATAATGATCATGTGACCCACATTTATAGGATTTGCAAAGTGGGCTTACCTTTATAGGAATTATGATGTGGGGCCATCTTTTTTGTTGATTGTGAACACATGACCAACCTTTAGAAATTACAATGTGGTACCCACATTTAGAAATTAGAACATGGGGCCACATTCATAAGATTTACAATGTGGGCCTACATCTATAGGATTTACAATGTGGCTCGGCTCCACCTTTTGTGATTGTGATCATATGACCTACATTTAAGAATTATAAAGGAGGGCTACCTATTTTGTGATTGTGAATGCGGGACCTGCCTTTAGAAATTATAACGTGGTGCCCAATTTTAGAAATTATAACATGAGGCTTTATAATGTGGTCTTACCATTATAGGAATTATAACATAAGCCTACCATGTGTGATTGTCACCATGTGACCCATCTTTACAAAGTGAGGTCGCCTTTTTAAGATTATAAACATGGGGCCTACCTTTAAGGCCTATTATTTACTAGAATTCCTGACAATAATTTTGTATGCCGGGGTTTCGTGAAAATGATGTGACATCTTGTCCCCTTGAATTTGAAATGCAATATTTTTTTCATCAGAATTTCAAATTCTAACCACCTAAAAAGTCTCAAATGACCTTTTGGAATTCCTTCAATCATGTTCTTTATGCATTTGGTTGAAAATCCAAATGCTCCACCAAGAGGAGCGATTTGGAACTCCACCTCAAGGGACAACTTTTGGAGAATTTGGAATTCCTCTAGACATGAATACTTGGAATTCTAGTAAAGAAATAGGCCCTTAGGATAAGTTAGAGGAGTTGGAGCCTTTAAATGGTCATCTTTAAAAGGCAAGTGTTGACACCAAAAATGTCACTTTGCATCTTCACACATTCTCAACATCAAAGCAACATGGACCTGCATCCTATCACAAACAGGCAAATACCGCTTCAAGCATCAGGTCTTGTCAAAATTAAACAAAAATTGCAAGGTCCTTCAAAACAGCCAAAAAGAGGCTACACCTGAAGTTTTGGGCCATTCCAACATCATTTGGTCTAACTTCACTCCTTCGGCAGCTGAACAGGCGCTCTTGGTGCCGACAGTGTCGAAGACATCAAATCTTCGATCAGAGCCTATGGATGGTCTCAAAATACCTCCAAAAGGCCTCATATCAAATTTCAAGTCAAACCGACAACGTTTGACCCTCCATCGACACTCGAGTAGCAAAATCAAGCCTCTCGGTGGTGAGAACCACCAAGGCCATTACACATCAAACAGAGCACATGAGTAGCTTCTAAATACCTCCAAAAGGCTACACGTCAAATTTCAGGTTATTCCGACAACGTTTGACCAAGTTTTGATGCTCGGGAACAAAATCAAGCCTACCGGCGGCGGAGCACCCCGGGACCATGACATCCAAATCGTAGCTAATGGGTTGTCTCAAAATGACTCCAATAAACTCCCTGTCAAATTTCAGGACAATCGGACATCGGTTGACCGTACATCAAAGCTCGACATCTTCCTTGCGACAAAATCAAGTTGAGCAGCGGCGGGACCCCAAACGGCTTTAAAACTTAAACAAAAGCCCATAGTTGGTCCTATCTACTGCTCAAGAGGCTTCACCTCAAATTTCAGGTTATTCCGACATCGTTTGACCTAGTTTTGACGTTTGACGGAAAATCAACTACAAAGTCTTCGGCTTTTCCAAAAAATAAGAAACTTTGTGCTCCGGTTTGCACGGCTTCTCATCAGGTTTTCTTTAGGAGAATCAAGCCAATAAATAAGGAAAAATATCAAGAAAAATACAGGAGTAAAACGGATAAAAAAGATCAAAAAACGTCCGAAGAAAAGGCGACCAAAAGGGGAAAATCCCCCATGGTCGCAGGCGACCACAGCCCATGGTCGCTATGGTTGCCGGCAACCCTGGGTGCATGGTCGCCGGTGACCCTGGAAATCGGAGTCGCTGGATTTCCGCCAGATGGCCAGTTTTCCGATTCTTTTCGCGTTTCAGGAATTCCAGCCCCTGTGATTTTCTGAAAACTTGATTCTTGATGCTTGAAATCGATGGATCTTCATTAACATCTTGGATCCACCATCAAGAGCATGAAATCATCATTGATCGTTCCAAGATCGCCAATCGGCTCACCAAGAAAGTACACTTTTTGTCCGACCGATTGAGAAATCGACCAGACATATGTCACCGGCCTGTAGTTATCAATCAATGTCTGAAGTTATATCTCCATCCGACATCAAACAACATGTGGATCCATCGGCGATCATCGCAAGAAGAATTCCAAAAGACGCGGCACAGCTCGCGACTCTTCGAGCGCCCTGGCAACCAATTAATAGAGTTAAATGACCCGTTTCATAGCAAGTTAATGCGGTCATTAATTTATTATTTTTTACGGCCAATCAGATTCAAGGAAAAAGGAGTTATAAGTCCGAGTAATCATGAAACTCCCCTTATCATAGAGATTAAAGGTGATTAAATGCCCATCACTCTCCATCGGCCAATCACAAGCCAAGAAAAATGAGTTACAAAATCAAAAAATAAAAACTTGTAACTCCTCCTCATCATGGAGCATCAATGCCATCAATACTCATAAACCACCCCATGGCTACCAAAAGCCTATGAAAAGGGGGTCATTCCAAAGAGAAAAAAAGAAATCCGGAGGCAAAAATCCAGAAATCAGAAAGAGATCCAAAGAAGCTGAAGAAACTCTGCTGCAGCAAGCACCATAAGGTGATTGAAGTCCCTTGGGGGGCGCCCCCCAAAGGCAAAGCTTTCTCTTCTCCTATTCAACATGGCCTAGATGCGGCTCTTCAGCCCGTCTATTTGGTTTTTTATGAGATATAGGACCTCCTCTTGGTCTTTATCTTCTAAAAAACTGAAATTCAAGCCAAGTCAAGAGAATCAAAGCACCATACACTCTTATCTACATGGACGCTGGCGAAGCTCATACATGACTTGTGAACGTCGATCTGAACGTGTCCCCACAATCTCCTGAGAAGTCAAAATTCCTTTTCTTACTTTTCTATTATATTTTGTATTTCTTTTAAAGAGACAAAAATAATCACAATTCTTGTCTTTCATTATTGATGAGATTTGTAAATCGCCTTTTACGACAAAATCACCTTTTACGGCAAAAATAGCTTTTCACGGCAAACAAAACAAAATCACCTCTTACGACATTCAAAGAAAACTTGTCTCTTTTCTTAAATATATGTGCAATTGAAAGTTAGAAAAAAGATTGATTTCCTTTCTACTTGTGAAGGTGGATCTCTGGATCACCATTTCTAAATTCCAAGTAGAATAGAAAATTTGGTATACCCGTACAAAAATGTTGATACCTGCCTTTTCTCTCTTTCCCTCTATTCGGCCTTTCGGCAGCCCTGAGGACGGATGAGAGGGTAAAGGAAGGAAACGGGTTCATTAGCAAGATATAAGTGGAAAACAATTGTGCCAACAAGTTGTTTCTTAAATAAATAAAGTTTATTTTGTTCCAAGTTTCTTATGGCAGCAGGTAAAGATTTTGGGATTCCTTCTAGCGAGAACATAATTCAGCACAGTGATTTACACTTACCAAACATGTTTTCTTTAGCCTCATCTAATGGGAACATTGGAACATCTGAATGGCATGATAGTATGATACCAAACGCACTCTAGGTTTCTCTTTCTCTTTTACCAGAGAGTGAAATGAACAATTATTTTGAGTGGTTTATCAAAGTTTAGGGTACGAGATCTCTAGATTGATCCACTCAATAAACCAACCCAATAATGTACAAAGCATAATAATCTACACTGCAGAAATAAAATCACAAGCACGCAGCACAAAGACACCAAATTTAGTGTGGAAAACCCTAACCGGGTGAAAAACCACGGATCCGAACTGGATCAATAATCAAGCACTATGAATTTCGCAATTACAAGAAACACAGATTTCCTCCCGGGATATCCCCTACCTAATGACTGAAGTTATATTGTGTCGCTTTACGCTTCAACGACTTCATATCGTTGATTGCAACAGACTCGATCCTGCACTTGACTTCTCAAATTTTCTACAAATGATGCAGAATAAACTAGCTCGCTAGAGAACTTGTCAGCACCACTCTTCAATAAATCTGTAGAGAAGAATTCTCTCAATTAAATTTCTAACTCAAAACTTTAAGAGGTGAGGTGTAGCTTTAGAATAGCCCTTAAGTCCTTTAAATAGCCCTTGGGACGTGTTTAAGGTTGTCTAAGATGATTAGGACTAAAACAAGCAGTTTGAGCATAATTGTAATAAGGTTTCTAATTTTATTAAGACTTTGCTGCATGTCCGCTCGAGCAGACCTTCCATCCACTCGAGCAGATGAGGTTCTATTTCAAAGTTTGGCTATTATGACTCATTTCTGCTTGAGTGGATGATGCTGGTCGCTTGAGCGGACCCCATTCTGGTTGATCTAGAATTTGAGCACTTTATTTCTTCCAGCTTTCTTCTTTGAGTCCTTCCAGTCTTCTATCTTCAGAGTTATTTTCTAAAAAATAATTACAACTCAATGGACCAAGAGTTTTGACCAACCCATGAATTAGCCAACACTAAAAATTCTAATAGTTTAAATTTTAGACAGGCGGGCCGTATTGAAGAGCTTCATGAATTCATCCATAATGCAAGCTTTAGAACATCCAGACTCTCATGGGCATGTTTGTTTTGTATTAGGACTGTATTAACAAAACCTGGGCTGAAAGTAATAAAAAAATATTTTAATATTTTCATTGACCAATACTGATAAAAAATAAATTGAAAAGAAATAAATCTCTTATTAGCAAAAAAAGCCCTCAACTAATTTATTTATAAGCATTTTATTGAAACGCTAATATTGTTTTTCTTCGACACTCGTATAAACTAATTAAAAGAAAGAGAATAATGATAATGATAAGTAAAACCTTATTTGACAAATTAGAATTTCTTAAAAAACCCAAGTTTGTGTGGATGCGTGAGTTTGAATTTACTACAAAGCCCAAAAAATAAATATTAAAAAGAACACCCCCACTGCCTACTTAGGAAAAAAAATCATGGTGTAATAATATATAGCTAGCTTTGGCAGTCGTCAAGTCTGTTATCTGAATTTAAATCTTACAAATAAACTACATATGACATGGACTAGGAATCTTGATCCCTCTTGAAAAATGTGCCTTTCAATAACCTATGATTGAACCAAGCAACACACGTAGAAACTGAAAGAAACAAAGAAAAGCCTCATCCGACCTCCCTTGCTCGGCCTAAGATCATTTTAAGGAGACAACAATGGCAGATCGAGGATACAAAGGGCCTGCACATGTATTTGTGATTGGTGCTTGATAACTACAGATAGAGTCATTTAATTGCTTTCATTAAGGTGAGGATTTTCATGGATGTTAGAGCAATAAGATTAACCTCATTGTAAGTAGGGCGGACCTACATGTAACCATGCGGGTGCGATTGGACCTGTGAGTTTGAGAAAACTTTTAAATAACACTATAATTTTTTATTTTATTATTTAACTTTTTAATTTGACCATTTTCCCCACCACCCAAATGAAAATCCTGGGCTCGCCATTAATTGTAAGCATGTGCAAGAAGTATGGCATGAATAATATCTTGAAATATTAAATCTAGATAGAGGAAACCGTGTCAGCATATATTTGTGAACAATAGAGAAATGATATGTGTGAGATTTTAGGGAAAAGATTTATAATGAGAGAGGACTGTAGGGAAAAAGTAACAAAGCATTGCATTATTTTAAAAGAACTCTCTTGCTACTGATGTAGCAGTACTCTATGTGATCCCTTTTCAGTTTGCTTTAATAAATACAATACTTAAGAATTGATCAAATAAAACTCATACAATAATGGTTAAAAGGAGAAGATCAAAGGTGAATTTTCAAAAAATAAACATCAAATAACCTTTCCCTTTGGAGAAATGAAATCAAAAGAAGGAAAATGACCACCCAGCCATCATCCTGGTAGTTGAATACATAGAAAAGTAGAGGTATTATCTACATCTCTACATTATATCCTTAAGGCCTCACCTCATATCATTGATCTTCTTCTTTCTTTTTTTACATGATCTATTTACCATACGTGGTCCCAATATTCTTTAAACAAATCTATGCTTATCTTTAGTTCTCTTTTAACAAATCCCATATTTTGTAATTTTGGTTATCTAGGGGATATGTTCGATGGAAAGGATATTTATCCGGTACGTACCTATAAAGGTTGCATGTGGTCCAGCATCTTACGCAAAAACTAAAGGAGGTTTCCATCGCAAGTCATAAGAGCAATAGAGGTGGAAGCTATTGTGGGCCATTGAAGCATCAAGTATTTGATCAAGAATCCAAACCGCAGATCCTCGTCTTGATGGCATTAGATATGCTTGATTTAGATCTATGAATGTATGATATTGATTGCAAAAGATTTGTTATTGTTGATTTTGTAATACTGGATAGATTCATTTATTTTTCCAACATTTGGTATCAAAGCCATTGGTTCTTAGATCTAAAATTGCAAAATCACAACCCACGGATCTGATCTTTATTTCATTAGGTGGAGATCTTTTGATTTCTGCTTGTAGAATTTTTGGTGCCATGTGTGTTTTAATGCCTTAAAAAATTGAAGATTTAGATCCCATGATCAAATACATATAAATTGTTAGATTCTTTCTTGATCAAGTGCGGATCCACGTTATGGCCCACACTCCACTTCAAAAATCAAACCCAAACATATCCATTTCACATTTTTTGCTAAGAGCAAAAAACGCCAAAGTCCCCTTTCTCAGATTCTATTTTCCACATGGATTTGATGGTTCTAGGTATGGGAGCGAAGTAGATGTGTGGCCTTCAGTTTGGCCATCTGGTCTATTGCACTTATGAATATGTGATCTAGTAACATGTAATTCAAGGACCCCAATCCATCCCAAGTGTAGGTTGATGGATCTAGATTTGGAGACTTTGACTCACGATCGGAGATCTATATGCGTTCCGGTGATTGGGAAGCTCCGTAGATCTCTTTGCATTAGTCCAAAATATGAGAACAAAGAGTATCCAACCCTTGGGCTCCCTTATCTTATATAAACAAGTCCCAATGAGTCACACTTACTGGAGACTTTTTCGCCAAGAAACTCACATCCACTGATTTTATTAGGGGTCTTATTTGTGGGGACAAATCAAGTCTTACCATTAGTGGGATTGTATTCTCTGTTGGCCTACGCCCTGCTTGATCTGACGTGAGACCCATGACATGTGGGCGACACAATTTCCTATAATCTCCCACTTGAATGCCACATACATCAACTATTCCTCCTCCGTCTACGTACACATCACATGCCTGAATATCTAAGCAATAACTCAGTATAAACCAATAATTAATTCCACAAGTGGAACACCCGAGATGATAATCTCATTATTTTCTGGCCCACATCTCAAACACTCTAAGATCTAAGTTTAATTAGGGGACTGTGGAATTAATGTTCTATTTTACTAATATGATAGTGGACTTTAACATTTGTACTGGCTCATTGGTTCTTACCAACTTCGATTATCCATGAAGAGATGCAACTTGATGGCCACTTGAACTACTACTGCATCTCCTAATTGGGTACTCAACTTCAGATCCTAATGGAACTTCTAAGATTCATCTCTTTTCTTATCTTAGGAAAATAGTACTTGCCTGAGGACATGGACTCCTCTTGTCCAAGTTACTACCTCAACTACCATCCTTACAACCATACAGGTCTAAGCTAACAATTAAGCCCCAAATAACATAACAAATGTTTTGATGTACATCGGATTCCTCTTATTTACTTACTTTTCTTATTCATTTGCCAAACTAGCATATCTGGATTACTTAGGAATTTGACTACAAGATCCACGGCGAATACAAATACTAATCTTGTAAATCCGGTCACATAGCATCTCATATACGATGCTTCTCTCACCATCTTTGAGCAAGGCGTTATCAAATATTTTCAAATAAGATTCCTTGTGATAAAGTCAACTACTAATTCGGCAGAACATGGTTACCTTGTTGCCAAGCACTCATTGTGCCCCACCATGTGTCATATCTTAAACCTTGACTTTATCTACCTTTTGACTTCAATGAAGACTTCCAATTCGTCACCAACAATCAACACGTCATAAAATGACGAGATTAAAACTACTCCCACTGCCTTGATATAAACACATAAGTCATTATTTGGGGATTAAATAAATTTTACATATTACTTCATGAAAATCTTATGTCACTGTCTCATGTATTCTGAAAATATACGCAGTGTCACCAGATAGTTTGTACACTTCTATTGTTGTGACCTTGCACCATAAAATTCATAGATTACTTGTAAAGCTTTTCCTAATCGCCATTTTAGGAACAACATGGCATTTACAATCATTAGGTGTAACTACTGGTCATCATCAATTACCATTGCCACTAGAATTACTATGGATAGAAATCTCACAACTGGAGAAAACATCTCCTCAAAATCTAGTGCTTTCACTTGTAAATTCCTTAACTGCTAACCGAGTTTCGTATTTATTGAAGGATCCGTCTAATTTAGATTCCCCCTTTTAAGTACCTATGACGTCGATCTTATTTACTAGATCGTCCTTTTGCCATACCTACCTAGTTCTTACCAATAATTATATTTCCTCTCTCATAGCATCTAGTCAGTTCTATGCATCTAGCGCATTGACCACTTGAATGTAGGGTGTCGGATCTAATTCCTTCATGGTTTTCATTAAATCACAATAGTCTACCACTATTGTCGAACGTTATCCTTCCTATGATACCCATATCATTCGGGCTGTCTATTGTCAAGTGGGCCCTGGCCAGGAGTTTTATATTCGATGTCATCTACGTCGCTTATCATCCTCCTAAGATATTATGGCTCGTGATCTCGATGATTGCTTTGGGATCCATTTGGAAGTAACCATTTCAACATTCATTCATCATCCACTTACCGTGATTACAGACACGATATTCCCATGGATAATTCTAACTAGAAAATAAATTCCATCATTCTCGTTTATGATTTCTATTTTTTTGTGGTTCCAATGGTAAGTGTACAACATATCCCCAAATCTAGGTTCGGCACAAGTCCCAAGGGTGCGTGGATCAACATATATTGTGCAATCAGTATCTCCTCCCCACAAGTACAACGGAAGGCTTGTATGGTGGCTACATACAGACCTACTGTCGCGACCCCGGACCGGGTCCCCCAAGCGGGCGGGCCTAATCCAGGATCGGGACTCTAAAGAAAAAGGGATAGTAATGAATGAATGATACAATCCATGTCAACACTATGAATTAATTTAAATCAAAATGTGTACGAGTCCATCAAGGATGCCACTCATGCACGCGATTTCCCACAGGTGTCTGCGGTGAGGATATCACATCAACATGAATATTTCTTTTAATTGCGGAAGCGTGTAGCAAATCTAATTCATGCATTCATGTCAGAGATAACAAGATTAAAACATATTTAACACCAGTATCAAAATGAGTAATGATCATAAACAAATTCCCAAAAGAAAGTTAAGGTTTATAACAAGATCATTTAATTACAACTCCCCAAAAATAGAGGCCAACAAAGGCCATTATAAACAAAATATCAAGTTCCCAAAAGAAAGGTTAATTTCTATCCCAAAATGTTACGTAGCTCAAACACCCGAATGTCTAAACGACATCATCGACGTGCCACTCAACTAGGCGCTGCGGTTCTCCGACCGCCTCCTCATGCTCCTCCTCGGGATAACCGACAACGTGACCTGAGTACCAAAATAAGAGTCAAATATGACGGTTTGGCAAATGGGTGAAAAGATATAACAATATAGAAATTACCTTGGAAAACATTTGAACCTGTTAGAACAATAATTTTATAAAGCGAACGAATCATTTATTCAAAATACACATGCAATAAAAAACAAGTAAGATATCCAAGGAATTCGGGAAACAACAAGATGGCAACCACACGAAGTTAAGTCCTCTATCACCTAAGTGACATGAGCATATCGGGATATTGACCTCAGTCACCGAAATGAGGAGATGCAATATAAGTAACATATACATATATATAATAAATACGGGACATAACCACGGTAGCGAACTGGGCCTCGGGAACCACAGTAGCAATCTGCGGCATCGGGACAAGACCACGGTAATAACTGGGTAGCGGGATCTAAACTGCAGCTGGCGGGACGGGAGGGGAATCTCCAAATCAGTGGATCAGACCGGCAAGGTTATCCAAGCTTAGTGGTGCCGACTCATAGGTTAAATATTATAAATCGAGACATGTACAAATACATATGATGCACTTATATAAACGGGTGGGACGGGGTGCTCAAAGGCACAAATATAGTTTCAAACAAGAAGTGCATATAGGGATTAACAAAATGCTACAGTTGCAAATTCAATATTTTCGGGAATGATAAATCATGATTCAAGAGGTTCGGGACAAATATCGAGATTCAAAATTCGATCAAAGTGAATAAAGGTCCCGTATGTCATATATAATAAAATTGGCACTCCTGGAGTTTAGAGACATTCCGGGCTCTTTATACACCTTGGGATTTTCAAAGCTTCAAATGAAAACTTGTGATTTGATTTCTCTTTTCAAGTGGGTGCTACACAATTGTTACAAGTTTCCCCATCACAATAGGGTTCCCAACAAACACCACTCAATCAAATAAATATTCCATTTTTGCTCACAGATTAGTCCCAGGTGAACAGTGCTGGTCGCTTGAGCAGACAGGAAGTTCGCTCGAGCGATGAGCTTTCTGGAATGGTTGTCTGGGGAGGTTCGCTCGAGCGGATAACGGGTTCGCTCAAGTGAACATGTTGGGTCAAGCGAACAAATAGTTCGCTCGAACTAATTAAGTTCTGTGAGAGACCTGATACAATTCTGGGAGAGTTCGTTCGAGCGGATAAGGGGTTCACTTGAGCGAACATGTTGGCTCAAGCGAATAATTAGTTCGCTCGAACTAACAAGGTTCTGTGAGGAGCCTGATGTGATCTTGGGAATGTTCGCTGGAGCGAATAAGGGGCTCGCTCGAGTGAACTGTCTATTGGAATGGTTCGGAGCCTGTTCTGGACACTTCCCTCGAGCGACCACCAGGTTCGCTCGAGCGAACTGTCCAGAAATGGGCTCCGGGACAGTTCTGCTCCCTTCTATTTCTCCCCTTCTTACAACTTATTTGAGTCCTATTTCCTCATCAAAATGAGAAGGCCAACTCTTACTTCTTACAACCTTCAAAACACCATCAAATCCCATGAGCATGCAACCCCATATTTCCTTCTCATTCACCACATTAAATCGCCAAGAAAAGAGAAAAATTAACAAATTATAAGGATTCATTTATAGCAAAGAAAGCAACAAAAGAAAGATCATAAAGACAAAGCTTTCAAGAGTTAATACATCAACTAACTCATTCATGAGCATTTATTTCAAAAGTATGTAAATCAATAAAGGGCACAAAACAAAATAGAGAATCCATCAATGCATTTCAAGAAAACTATTCAAAGCTTACAATACCAAATCAACCACTTGCCTCAAGGTCTCTAAACAACAAATCAAGCTTCTAATCACCTCTCCAAGCTCAAAACCACAAACTCTACAAAAACCCCCAAAACACACCCTAAAATGGTCAAACAATGAAATAGAAAGAGAGAGCTTCCAATATTGAAAATGGAGCTCCTCAAGGACAAGAAGAATACATATCTAAGAGAATAGGAAGAGAGCTTACTTGTAGAGTCTCCAAATGGAGAGAACTAGCTCAAAGGGGATCTTGGAATGGGAGGTTTCCTCCGCAAATGCTATCAATGGATAGCTCTAATGGAGAGGAAGAAGAAGATCAACCTTCATTTCTCAAATGATGCAAGGTTGGTGGTGATTGGAGATGGGAAAAGCAAGAAGAAGAAGAAGAACAAGGAAAACCCTAGGCTAGAGAGAGTTGTGCTGGAAAAGGAGAAAGGAAGAAGAGATGGGTTCTTATATAGCAATTGCAAGTGGGCACCACCACTAGGAAACATAGTGGGGTCAAAATCTTGGCTTTCGGGACTTCGGATGAATTCGACGAAGAAGGAAGAAATGACTGTCAAAATTTTTACTTTCCAAAAAGTATATGTTTCCCGGGTTTCGGGAATATCAAATATTGGTCCAGATTTAGTGTAAAAAAACTGTTTTGCCCTCAATGTAATGGAAGTCGGGTTTCGGGATTCGGGATTCGGGACGAGAACGGGATCAACACGAAAGTTGTAGAGATCGACGAGATTAGTAAAATAGGATAAAACCAAAAATCTAAAGAATCTCGATTGATCCCCCAAATACACACAAAGTCATAAAAGGAACCCTCAAAGGGCCCCACTAACCATGAAGGCACTCAAAATTCCTTAAAACTATAACAAAGCTATTCTAAACCCAAACTAAACACATTTAGAAATAACACACAACTTAATCAATACTAATCGAGGTCACTCGGGTTGGGGTCTTACCTACTATGGTTAATAAATAATAATTTCACTTTTTTTTAGCCACACCATTTTTTGTGGAGGTGTAAGGAAATAAGTTCCATACATACAAAACTTGCACAATAATATTCAATTGTATTTGATCCGCATAAGATTTGCACACATCCCCCCTCTTGGATCAAGACTTATTCATTTCTTGTCCGTTTTGATTTTGTACTTCAGCGGCATGACATTCAAATATTTTCAAAAAACACTTTAAGTTCATGCCAATCAGGCAAGCCGTCTGGATCCACTGAAGCCAACAATAATGAGTAACAATTTTTTACTCTTTTAAGTTATGGACTCTTTATAACAGTCAGCATCCACCAAGGGTGAATAATATCACAACTCTCCACTTCTAGTTTATGCAGAAAAAGCTCTCTCTTAGCCCTTTTCATTTAGATATGGTTCACACGCAGGATCTTTTTCATATCAAGGGCCGACATGAGTCTTACTTAACCAGTCTATTTATTATGTCCTTGTGAATGTGTATATGATTCTTAAACTCATAGTTGTGACAAACCACACATCTAACACATACAGAATAATCACAATTAGAAGATTCATCACACAGGTTATACCTTTGCCAGTACAAATTATCTCAAAAATAAAAAAAAATTAGCAATCTCCTATGCATACAAATTTTTATCTACATAGCCTATGATCAAATTTTGATTCCATTTATTGTCAGTTGTACCACATAATTTTCTCCTTTCCCAAACTAGGTATGATTATAGCATCTACCAAAAGCAATTATTTGCATAGTGTAATGGACTCATATGTTTGTTATTTTTGTCATTTAAGATTTTACAATCTGTTTAGATGCTCATATCTCCGGATTTTATCCTTATCTCGGAGATAACAAGGAAAAACTACAATGACATCACCACTCCTAATCACTTACCTCTCCTGGATCCACGATTATAATCTCCATGTATGATCCAAGATTTAAACAAATCATTATATTCTTTCCCTTGAAACTCCTTGATTTTTCACTTTATAAGAGGCCTGAGATTTAATAGTTACACTCCCACTAAAGTGGAATACTCGACAATAGACATAGATCCTGGAACACTTTGGTCAATTGATTTTCCCACCATAGTCAACAAATTATTAAAAATGATCGATCAACCTAATTATCGATCAAAAATTGATCAGGCAATTTACATGTATGCATCTTAGATTATTTTTAATCAAGACTCAGTGGTTTATTTATTTATTTTATCATATTTACCACTATTTACTGATTACCGATCCGTTGTGCCACTGGATTGTGCATACATTACTTCCATTCTGAGATAGCCAACAAAATCTAACTGTGTTTAAGTCCACCCCTTTTCAAATGAGTGAAAGGGAAAAAAATGGGGCTCACTAATCTTTTGATTAAATCCTTGATCATGGTTCCACACATCAGATTACATGAAATGTCCTACAGACCATTCATCTACTCCCATTGCTTATAATAATATTAATAAAATGATTCTGCAATGAGTCTCAAGGATGATAAAAAATTAGTTGGATTTTATCACTATAATGTGGCATATATCCACCATAAGCACCTAACTGACGTCTTCATATGGGTGGGGTATTTCTGTGGAAGATCCTGTCTCTTACAAGGTCATGCATTGTAGGTTTGTAAGACATCTCCATAATCTAAATAAAAAAAAAGAAAGTTTAGATAGGCTCACTGTTCTAGGGATTACCACCCTTTTTTGAACCGTTGGATTATATTTTCGTTACTACTACAACGTAGATCTCCTTGCAAAGATTTCGAAGGCATAGACAAATCGTCGATCTGACTCCGGGTGGCCAAGATATCGTGACTTGAAGTGTCTGCAATCCAAAAAACTCTGCCTGCGTTAGCTGCTGATGTCACTACTGAATCTGCCTGTGTCGGTAATTTTCTATGCCCTGCCTCAAACCTGTAGGAATCCGAAAGTGGCGGGGCTAGGCTGGGCGGCACTGATCAGGTCAGACCGATTTGGATTGGACTGACCTTATGTTAGACCGTGTGGACCCCACACGTTTTGTGCCCACTAAGCCTCAACGGGTATATCACATAGTCAACCACAATCCCTTGATTTTCTCGCACGATTTGCATAATTGGAGAGTCACTTCTCGGGCTTTGATGGGTATATGTATAGATGATGAGATCTAGAACTACATAGAAAAACGCATATAGAAGAAGAATCTGGAGAAGAACCTCTGCTGGCGATCATCAGTGTCACGGTATTCATCTCTGAGCGTGCGCACACAAGATCCTTCACTGGTATCAAAGCCATCAACTTTTATTCCTTAAAACAAAATACGACTATGTTTTCCAACCGACACTTTTCTAGAACGGAAACGAACTTCAAAACCTTTTTCATCCAAGCGCAACACAGAAATTAGATTTCGCCGCATTGAAAGAGCATATAGAGTCTCAGTTAACAAGATGTTATTTTCACCAAGCAAGGAAATATGAACTGTTCCAATTCACAGCACATCGCATAAAGAGTTACTACCCATGTACACGCGATGATCGCCGGTTTTTACCTCCTTCAATTTTACAAAATCTTCTCAAGATTTGGCCACATGTTGAGATGAACTAGAATCTATCCACCGTGCATTAGTATTATAATCCACAAGAAGAGACTCAGAAACCACACAAATCAGGTCCCTTTTCTAATTATTGGGACGATTATTAATATTATTATTTTGATTATTATTTTTGACCCTACAATCTTTCTTTTGGTGACCTGGTTTTCCACAATTATAGCAATTTCCAGAAAATCTCTTCCTTTTTATTCCTTTCTTTTGAGTCCACTTTTTTTTATTTTTACTAAAATTGGCATGGGATTGTTTTGGTTCCTCAATCTTTTTTTTTTTTTTTTTGGTTGAAGTGTTTCCAATCATCAATGCTTGAGATTTTTGCTTTTTATTTCTTCTTTCATATTCCAGAGTTAAAAGCATGGGAAGATTTTTCATATTAACACCAGTTAAAGACATGTTTAAAGAAACGACCACTTGTTCCAAAGAATCAGGAAAACTACTTAAAGTTATGGAAACTTGCATTCTTTCAGGAATTGGATTCCATAGAGTTGTAAGCTCTTTTGCAATTACTGTCATTTTATTTATGTGGTCAATCATAGATTTAGAGTCCAACATCTTATTGAGAATTGTATTTTTCAATCAGCATTTGTACATAGATTTCTGATGAACTTGAATAAGTTGCAGAAATAGCATCAAACATTTCTTTTGTTGTTTTATGTTCTTCAAATAACATTTCAATATCAGGTTCCATAAAGGTTAAAATATCAGCTTTAGCAAGCTTACCATCATTAAGGAATTCTTGGTACATTCTTCTATTTGTAGCATTAGAATTAGGGCCAGGATCATCAAGCATAGGGGTCTCAAGAGTGTATTCAACTTTGTCTTGGAATAAAACATGCTTGATTCTGCGCTTCCAAGTAGAGAAATTTGTAACATTTAATTTTTCAGTTTTAATTAATTCGGTATTTACTACTCTACCACCCATTTGACTGAATGATAAAATTTTTTAAAGTAAAGTTAGATTACCAACCGGATCAGAAGACTTTGTTACAAAATTTGTGTGAATTCTTTTATCTCTTTCTCTGTCTTGATGAATCTCCCAAAGGAACTCGTTGCAGAAGAGACTTTTATGCATTGGGATGGAGACCACGTGACAAGTTGCTCATCACTGAGTAAATTTGTTGCAGGACTCCTTGTAAAATAAAAGAGTGACTTGAACTTTTGGAGAGAGACAGAGACGTACTTTGAGAGAAATAACACATATGCTTTTGTCCTCTGTACTCGCTTTTCACATACTCCCTCTCATGTATGTGAGGACCTTGCTGAGTGACTACCAAAAAGAGTAGTCTTTTTGGCACACACAATATGGCGGTGCTTAAGTGCACCAAAAAGAAAAGAACCTTATCTCTTTTATTTCTCTTCGTTTCTGCAAGTCTTTTCTCTTCCTCTATGCAAAAGTAACAGAGAGGAAAAAAAAAAAAAAAAAGAAAAGAAACACGATAGATGAGCAAAGAAATGCAGATCGTTGGTTCTGACCATGGCTCTGATACTAGTGAAGTCAATAGATTAGATCATTGTGTGTATATTATGAAAAGTGGGAGTAGCTTTACCATCTTGTCTCTATATGTTGATGATATATTATTAGTCAGTAATGATTTAAATATGATACAAAGTATAAAGTCATGGCTAAATTCTAAATTTGAAATGAAAGACATGGGAGAAGCATCATATGTATTAGGAATTAAGATAACGAGAAATAGAAAATGCAAAAAATTATGTTTAATTCAAGAAAGATATCTTGACACCATTCTCAAACATTTTAGAATGAAAAACTGCAAACTAGTTTCTACTCCTGTTGAAAAAGGATTAAAATTGTCTAAAATAGATTGTCCAAGAGATGATCAAGATAAATTAGAAGCACCTTATGCTCAGGCTATTGGTAGTCTTATATATGTAATGTCATGCACCAGGCCTGACATTAGTTATGCTTTTGGCAAAGTCAGTAGATACCAAAATAATCCAGGTATCCAACACTGGAAAGCGATGAAAAGAATATTTAGATATATCAAGGGACAAAACACTTGAAATTATGTTTTCAAGCTAATAGGCTCGAAGTTATAGGTTTTTCAAATTCAGATTTTGTTAAGGATAGGGACGACTGTAAGTCCACGTCAAGTCAGGTTTTCCTCTTTGGAGGTGCAACCATTTCTTGGTCAAGTAAAAAGCAGAGTTGTGTTACCCGCTATACTCAAGAAGCAGAGTATGTAGCATGTAGTATTGCAACAACCTTTGCCGTTATGTAGTAGTGCAACAACCTTTGCCGTTTGGGTAAAACACTTCATAAAAGATTTGAAGCTCGATATAGCCAATGGGCCTGTCCACATGTATTGTGACAATCAGTCCACGATTAGATTAATAAAAAGTTGGCCCATTAATTCCAAGGGCAAACACATAGATGTGGACTACCATTATATTCAAGATATTGTTGAAAGAAATGAAGTCACAGTAAGTTTCTTGCCTTCAGCTGATATGGTAGCTGACCCCTTAACAAAGGGAATAAATGCAGAATGCTTTACAAAGCATGTAAGCTTGATGGGACTTAGGGATGCATAAGTCATAAGATTTTCTAAAGTTTATCATGAGCAATATATCCATAAAAAACGTGAAAAGTCTCATGATAATTATATGTCGATAAAGGAGAAAAACCACAACATAGTGGGAGTAAAACCATATGACATATATCATGATTGTCAATGGCAAAATAACCTTGACATGTTTTTTGGCTCTATGTTCAATAGTAAATGGCTAAATAACATCAACATATTCTTTTTCGGCTTTATGGTCAAGTGGGAGATGTAAGACTATGTGGATCCCACACGTTTTGTGCCCACTAACCTTCAACGGGTATATCACATATTTAACCAAAATCCCTTGATTTTCTCACACAATTTGCATAATCGGAGAGCCACTTCCCCGGCTTTGATGGGTAAATCTGTTATCTGAGTGTGGTATATGTATGGATGATGAGATCTATGAACTCCATAGAAAAACACATATAGAAGAGAGATCTGGAGAGGAATCTCTGCTGGCGATTATCAGCCTCACGACATTCATCTCCGAGTGTGTGCACACAAGATCCTTCACCTTAGTTGACCCGGACTGCCAGAGTCATCCTCGCCTCTCACTCCCTTCTCTTCTTGCACTTGCGCTGAGCCACCTCTTGTCCCCTAGTCAAATGACAGAGTCACGCCCGATCCAGAACACCTCCTCCTTTTGTCCTTTCTTATCAATAAGGGTTAAGGAGAAAAAGAAATAGCTTTCTTGAAAACAAAGGCCCATGGGCTCTCGATTTACGTGCCTAGTAGTTCGTCTTCTTCCTAGCTTCGTGTGGCAGAGAACAACAAGATCCATGCTTTAAGAACGAAATCACATATTTACCATGAGCCACATTCTTTCTCCAATAACTTACTCGTCAGAACACACCTCACTGGACTCTGATGCCAATTAATGGATCTGGATATAGAGACTCTGACAGGTGGCTAGAGATTGCAAATGGGAAGCTCAGTAGGGCATCTGTCTAAACTATGGGAACAGAGAGTATCCAAGATATAGACAAGTCCCAAAAAGTCACACTTACTGGAGACTTCTTCGCCAATAAAACCCGCATCCACTGATCGTATTAGAAGTCTTATTTGTGCGGACAAATCAAGTCTTACCATAAGTGGAATTGTATTCTCTGCTGGCCTACGACCTGCTTGATCTGAGCGGATTGATTTGGTTGCTTAAGAGTCAAGTAGAGTCTGTTTATAAATATTAAATGGGGTTTGTCTGTTGTGTAGTTATTAAACATGAATTCTATGCATTAGCCAGGCCTTGTACATAAATTGGTAAGTACAAGTGAATTCAAAACAATGGCTGCCAATGTTGGTCGACATATGTTACGTCCCAAGCCTGAGATTCAATTATACTTGGGTAAATCCCAAGGAGCGACCACATGTACTCCTGTGAACTTCGTGTTTAACCGAAGTTAAAACGAAATCCACAAGGGATATACTTGCTTCACTCGAGTGAGATGCTCAATCACACCTGTCATATACATAACAATGCGGAAGCCAAATACGAATATGATATCATACATGGAAAAGTCCATATTAACTACTCCATGTTACATGAATATACACATTTACAAATTTACACATTTACAAAGTTCTTTACACAAAAGTAAAGTACTCAATTTACTAACCATGTCATCATCTGCATATTTAAAATAAAATGCATGATGACATATAATTTAAAGTTCTCAAAATTTGTTCCCAAAAGATTTTTATAACATTTTCGCACTCTGATATCAAGATCAAATGATATCCCAGCTATTCCACTTCACTAGTCCTTCCGGAGGAACCAAAGCGATCTCCTCTGCTGGCGCTGCGGCCTCTGCAGGACCGACATTGGCAACTGGGCTTGTAATACTATCAATAACACTAATGAATATGACGATTCAACAATGTATAAACAGATCTATGATAGTACATGCTGTGACATATACTAATTCTATTTAAATCTAAAAATTAGACAATTCACAAGTTCAATATCGAATACTACGCAATTTGTGCAATGATCTCAATATATGCAGTAAGAATCAAATTTAGGATCTTACACTAGTTGGCAACTACATTAGCATCTCATTTCATTTCATTTCTTCCATTGGAAGTATTCATTCAATATACAAATAGTGGGATCTAACCAGTGTCCGGGCCAGAGACAACTAGCATCACTACGGAGCTAAGGAACGGATTCAAATCCATCCACTACAGTAGTAATTAATCAATTACCTTCGAGCTTAAATAGGTCAAACTAAGTAGTGCCATACTCAAAGAGTCAATTCAAATCAATTACAATACTCAAGTCAACTTTCAATCCTTTTTGGATATCAATTCAATTCCATATATTCCATTCATATCAATTGAAAGTAAATAAAGATTAATGCAAATTACAATATAGACTTGAGGTCAATGATAATGTGACAATATGAAATGCAGACAGATTAAGAGAGTCAATACAATTTACTTATCTAATTGTTTTCTGTCATCAACCAACCATTTAGGTGAAACGTTCGATTATCTAATATACGTATTATTCTCGATTGGTATTACACTGTATATGAAGTGTACATTAGAGTCCCCTTAATTAACACCTATGGAGGTTTATATATCATTTTCATAAACACTTTGCCCTTGATTCATTTCCATAAAATTCAAGGCAAAAGGTTTTGTCATGCTTCTCAATACGGATTTGTTAAGGACCAAAATCCAATTATTACAATCAAATTCAATTAATTGAACTTTAAACTAAACATTTAATAGACCTAAAAATCTTCTAAGTAAACATGCTTAAAAACAAAAACTTAGAATTTCAATATATGAAAATGTCTCTGAATTCAGCTAGCATTTGGCTAACCTTCGGCCAACCATTTGGTGAGCTCACTTGTATTTTCTATAGGTGCACGTTCGGCTACCTGTTCAGCTAGCCGAATAGTGCCTAGTTCTACTGAAAATTCTGAAATGAATTTCTAAACTTTGAACACAAATGGTTCATAGAACACTTCCAGCATCTTATATCAATTGAAATGAATATACGTGCCTCAGTTTGAAGTCAATTAGCAAAACCCTTCTTTGTACGCTCAATTTGAGAAAAATTCCTCCAACTTTTTCTAAGCCTAACACATGAAACAATTCAAAACATAATTCTCATGAGCTGTTTGTGCTAGAAACTACTCCAAATCACCTAATAGAACTTGGAAGTTCTATAAAGAACTTGAGATACTTGTAGTTTGAAGAAAGAAAAAAAATGAGATTTCCCAAAACCTCTAACACCAAGAAAGTGAGGAAAACTTGATAAAGATGATGAAGTAGCAAAGATCCTCTTCCAAAATCCTTTACATAGCCTCTTCCCTTGATAATTGATAAAGAAGAATGGAGAAAGGAGTCTAGGGTTTGGGTTTACTGCTGTTGTTGTTGGAATGATTGAATGAAATGATGTTTGGGTTCTTTAAACCCTTTATAAACAAAACTTTGCACAAAAACCCCTTTTATACCCTTATTTACATTTTGAGTCAAATGAAGACTCATTTGATCTATACAAGATCAAATGTAATCAAGTTTGTTATGAAATTCGATGTACTCTTCGAGATACATGCGATGGTATCAAAAGTTACCATATTCGACGAAATACGCGAAAACTGGTATTTACGAAAAAGTCCTTGTTGCACTAATCTGAGTCAAAAACCATTTCAAATAACTCATTCCTTGTCCAAACTCAACCATTGAGCTCAGTTCAATTAATTGAGACTAATTTAATTCAATTTGACCACTAATCAAAATTAACTTAATCAAACATGATTAATTATCATTAATCTTGATTTACACGGGACGTGGTGTAACAACAAGTACACCTTACACTTCAATGTATAGTCTTGTAGGAGACTTTTTACTTGGGTTGTAGGTAGTATAATATGGAGTTGGTGCTCTAGTTCCTCGTGATGATAGTATGTAAATCTTGCATGAATTCCACCGATACCAAAACTAGAGTAATTCCAAGTTGGTTGATCCTACAAATAATACAAGGGAATTGCGGACACGTGGGGTATCCGAACCTATACATGGATTGCTGTGTGGATTGTAAATGTAAACCATGCACTATACAGGGACCTATGCGATGACTGTATATGTATGGGGGTTGTATATGATGATGTAGTGTGTGTATATATAGATTGATTATCGTGTCTTTAGAATTTCAATATCCTCAAATCCCATTCACTTTTGGGCCAGGATTTAGTGGTTCTATTTGATGGCCCACTTATGTTTTAATGTCCAAATAACACCTGACTATAAGGATTAATGGTCCCAAATTATTTAATCTTTAACAATAATCTTACTATTAATTATGTGTATATATTTGTGACCAGTAAATTAAAGTTTTAGATGGCCATTTATAAATCTTTACTTGAAATCGAAGGTCCAACTATTTGGTAGCCCCCAAAGTGGTCCGATCATTTGACTTTGCGATATCAAGATAGATCGAAACGTTGCACTACACATTTTTAGTGGCATCTAAACTTGTGTAGAAATTTCTGAAATGATGGGTAACCCAAAGGAGCCCATCATGTTCCAGATTTATAACGGAATAGGGTGATTACTATATATATCACGAGTTGCTTCTAATGCCCATAGGTGCGGGACTTTTGGCGTGTGTGTTTAAATCATCTCTATGGTGAATTTTATCACCTGTTGAGCGAATCAATTTAGTAAGTTGCAATCTCGCCTAAAAGAGGGATTGTGATGTTTTGTCTGGATTGTTTACCAGAGTTAAATCTTTCAAATTTAACACTTGGATAACACTGGATTACGGTAAAATGTTCATAAAGTAAAGTCATAACATAAAGGATTAAAGAGAGCATAATTTTCTTTTGCAGTTTGGAACGCTGCCTCAGTTGCCACCTAACTGTCTTCGATTACACCACTCATTGCCAGAAACTTCGCCCAGTGGAAGGCTAATGTGATGGTTCCTTTAGGATGCATGGACATAACAATAAGCATTCATGATGATAAGCCTCCTAGACCTACATATACCAGTTCTAAAAAAGTGGTTGAGCGTTATAAGAAGTGGGAAAAGGGTAATTAGTTAGCAAGGACTCAATCCCTCATGATTTACGTGGAACAATTTCATCCACCAATAACGGAAATGACTATTTGGAATTATTGGAGGACCAATTTAAAGCATCTCCTAAAGCAGTGGTTAACTCATTACTCACGGAGTTAAACTTAATTTGATATGATAGGTCTAGTGGTGTAAAAGAACACATCACTGGGATGTGGCACATAGCAAATAAGTTAAATGAAATGAAGATAAACATTAAAAACACTATCTTCGTCCAAATTGTGATGAATCCCCTCCCAGAATTATTTGAGACTTCTCAAGCCAATTATAACACCAGGAAGGAAGAATGGGCCCTAGATGAATTAGTGTCTATGTGTGAGGAAGAGGAGAATAGACAAACTAACTACCGAGTTGATGGTGCACAAAAAAGGCAAGAATCAGAAAAGGCCTAGAAGGTCGGGCAATACATTTAAGAAGGATATGAAGCAAGAACCAAAGAAAAATTATTTCTTTTGTAAGAAACTTGGACACCTTAAGAAGGAATGCCACAAAATAAGTAGTGGTTAGAAAAGAAATGTAAAATTCTTTGCTTAGTTTGTTATGAATCCGATTTAGTTGATGTGTCAACTAATACTTGGTGGTTGGACTTTGGTGCTGCGTCCACATTTGTAAATCTAGGCAGGTAGTGCTGTCGCACATGAGACTAAGTGAAGGAAAAATAAAATTAAATTTGGACCCTATTTTTCTCTTAATCTTTACTCTCCTTACATGTGAACAATGTCCTTGGCATAAATTGTGTTTTATTTAATGAGAATTTTGTGGCATTCTGGCATAGGTGCTTGGGCCAGATTTCCAAGGAGAGAATGAAAAGCTTAAGTAGAGAAGAGATTCTCAAACCTTTAAATTTCTTAGATTTTGGTACATGTGTGGATTGCAAAAAAGGCAAATTCACTAAAACAAAACAAAAAAGAAGGATATTACCATAAGTAGTGAATTGCTTGAAATTACCCACACTAATATTTGTGGGAAAATGCCCTGTTCTTCCATCGATGGGGATAAGTATTTCATAACATTCATTCATGATTATAGTAGATATGGGTATATCTATCTATTCAAATAGAAGAGCGAAGCTGTTTATTTTTTTTAAATTTATAAAAGTGAAGTGGAAAAATGATTAGGAAAGTCCATTCAAGTAGTCAGATCCGACTGTGGGGGAGAATATTTTGGGGAGAATATTTTGGCCGATATGACGGACATATTAGAGTACTTGGACCATTTGTTAAGATTCTTGAAAGAGAGGGTATTACACCCCGGTGCACTACTCTTAGTACTCTAGAACACAATGGTGTAGCATAAAGAAGAAATTGCACATTGTTGGACATGGTAAGAAGATGATGAGTTTTTTCACTCTACTTGAAAATCTATGGGGTGAAGCCCTGAAAACAACAACATATGTCATACACCGGGCATCAAGCAAAGCAACTCAAAAGACCCCCATTTTAAATTTGGACAAGTGGAAAGCCCAATTAAAGGCATTTTCATGTGTAGGGTTGTGCAACGGAAGTACATGTCTATAATCCTAATGAGAAAAAGTTTGATCCAAGGACTGCAAGTTGTTTCTTCATTGGATATCCAGAAAGATGAAAGGGTTACATATTTTACTGTTCCTCCTATCATACAAGGATTGTTGAAACTTCTCGTCCAGAATTTTTAGAGGACCATGAATTCAGCGTAAGTACAAAGATAATGAATATAGTATTCCAGAAGGTCAAGACCCATCCCTATCCCATTGGGAGCAAATTATTTGAACCATCCAATACCCACATGTGTTGAGCGTATTACATGAATACCTCCATTCCAAGGGCCTTTGTCTCCACACATTCCCGTATAGAATGAGACATTAGAAGTGGTGCCCCACATTGAAGAGAATATTTTGGCTGAACCCATTCAAACTTAACAAGCACGGCCTTAGTGTCATTGACTGAAAAAGAGTGTCATATCAAATGATTATATAGTGTATATTCAAGAGTCCGACTTTGACATATAAAGAAGATCCCTTATCCTTTCAAGAAGCCATACAAAGTGTTGATTCAACACGTTGGCAAGATGTGATGCTTAATGAGTTATGAGAAGGAATCATGTTTGGGATCTAGTACCACTTCTTAAGGGTGTCAAGCCAATAAAGCATAAATGGGTATACAAAAGAAAGCGAGATCCGAAAAGCAAAGTAGAATGCTACAAAGCAAAGAGTTGACTATAAGGAGATCTTCTCACCTGTTTCTATGAAAGATTCATTTAGAATCATTATGGCACGTACAATTCACTTTGGCTTTAGATTTTAGTAGATGGATGTAAAGACTGCATTTCTCAATGATGAGTTGGGCAAAGAAGTGTATATGACTTAGGCTAAAGGATTCGTAAATGCAGATGATTAGGATATAGTGTGTAAATTGAATAGGTCCATCTATGGCTTGAAGCAAGCTTCTCATCAATGGTTCTTAAATCTTGATGAAGTGATAACCTCCTTTGGGTTTATAGAAAACATTTTTAACTAGTGTCTATACTAGAAGATTAGTGGGAGTAGCATCATTTTCTAGGTGCATTATGTGGACGATATCCTGTTGGCCAGTAATAGTTTTGGTCTCCTAAAGGAGAGTAAAGAGTTCTTGACTCAGCACTTTGAAATGAAGGATGTCGGTGAAGCTACTTTTTTCTTATTGAAATTGAGACTCACAGAGACAGAAAAGTGCCAGATTTTGGGGTTGTCTCAAAGATCCTACATAAATAAGGTTCTTGAACGATTTTGGTTGCTTGATTGTAAACCAATTGGAACCCCATCGCTAATGGTGCTGTTTGGACGAAGTGGCAAAACACTGGAATTCACCATATGTGGTCCTCACAACCACATTTGTTTTTTTTTTTTAATCTATATCTATTTTTTGTTCCTTTTTTTAACAAATTCCATATTTTTTTTATTTTCGGTTACTTAAGAATAACCCTCGCTCACTAGTTTCAAAGTATCGTTACGTTTGGGGGATATCCTCGATGGAAAGGACATCTATCTAGTACCAATAAAGGCTGCCTATGGTCCTGCCTCTAGCCTTTTATGCAAAAACTAAAGGAGGTTTCCATCGCCAGTCACAAGAGGAATAGAGGCGAAAGCTACTTTGGGCCATTGGAGCATTAATTATATGATCAAGAATCCAGACGCAGATCCTCTTGTCTTCATGACATTAGGTACACTTAATTTAGATCTATGAGGGTACGATATTAATTGCAAATATTTGTTTTTTGTTTATTTTGTAATT
This sequence comes from Camphora micrantha, assembly GCA_003546025.1. Classification (NCBI taxonomy): domain Eukaryota; kingdom Viridiplantae; phylum Streptophyta; class Magnoliopsida; order Laurales; family Lauraceae; genus Camphora; species Camphora micrantha. Next base: position 30,927,749 of record QPKB01000008.1, on the reverse strand, counting down.
ATGGATAGATCCATTTATATTCCAATATGACCAACTGATATCCTTCACCCCTCACCTCTTTCATAATCCTTTGGTCAAGTTCATTTAACTCTGAACTCCCTTATAAGTCTACAAAATTAGGTAATTTGGTCATCATTTCAAGTGCATTTGTGGACTTAATTAGGCTAATTGCATTGAATTACACTCAATTTCATGATTTCATGCATTTGGGCATCAATTTGAAAATCTGGTCAAAATTAGTCAAAATTCTTAGAATTGCATGATTTTTGTGAAATTAAGTTTTTTCATCTCATTCACCACCCCAAAATTAGCTTGTTGGTTTCATCAATGCATACATGCTAATTTTGGCACCAAGTGCTATTTTTAGAAAGTTAGTTATTTGTTGTGCATGAAGTAGGTATGCAGGGTCCAATAATTCACTCAAATTCCTCACATAAGATTATTGTTGATTTTTTTTTTTATAATTTGTGTAGGAGAAATCAACACCATGGTGCCAGTCTCCTTTGCATATTTTGGATAATTTCAAGACAATCTCAAGTGAATTTGTAGAAAACACAAGAATTTTTGTGAAGGCAAGTCAAGGAAGAAAACCTCATGCACATGTGGAATAACTGCAAAAATGGAAAGATTTGCATGTGTGTGGGACATCACATATTTTGGAATATTTGGGCTGAATTTTCTCTTCAAAATCATCAAAGTTCTATCTCAAGAACCTCTCAAAATTCCAAGTCAACAAGAAATATTTACAAGAATGGAAGAAGGAAAGAATATCTCTTCAAGATCCTAAAGTTTTGTAAAATTTGAGATAAATTAAGAAGGGATGTGTTATCAAAGATAGTGGCTACATGGCTACAAAAAAGGATCTATAGAGAAGAATTAGGGTTGCCTAAACCCTATATAAGGGAGGCTTGGGCATGCACTTCTCCCCATGAAAGGAGACACCGCCCTCTTGTAATTCGCATCCACTCTCTCCATCTCTCTCTTCTCCACATACTCTCTCTTTCTCTTCAAGATGGCTCTCTCTCCAACTTGAAGAGCCAACTAGAAGGGTCCTTTCATCCAAGTATGTGATTGTTTAATATTTTTAATTTTAATTATTTATGTTACGTAAAATCATCATATATTAGTAAAAGTGTTTATTACTCTTTTCAGTTTCTCTTTCTTGTCCTTGGGTGTTTGGTGCTTGTTTTATATTTTTTCTTGTTGGTGTTTGGATTGACGACCCAAAGGCCCTAAGAGCATGATTCAAATTATGAACCCGTGTAGAAAATTTTTTAAAAGAGAATAATACACTTCTACACATTTAAATTTATGTTCTTCCACACATTTAAATTTCTATTAAAATCAAACATTTACTTTTCTTTGCATTTACTGCACAATTGAATTCCTGAAGTTTTGTTTATATTCTTTTTTTTTATGATCAATTAAATTTTATGTTTATTTTTGCATAGCTTATGGTTGGAACTCAGCATTGCATGCATATTCAATTTTGGTGGAGTTTATGTATGTTTAAGCTGCTGGTTATTTTGAAAGTCAGGGATCCTTACCCTAGAGGGGGGTGAATAGGGTGAGCTACTACTTAGTGACCAATTACGACAAATTTTAAACTTCTATAAAACAACTAGTCATTTGTGATGATGATAAGATTGAATGCGGAAGCTAACTAAAACAATCACCACAAAGCATGCACCATCATATAAGGATTTATAGTGGTTCGGCCTCAACGCCTACATGTTAGACCCCGTCCTGAGTTAATTGAGATTAACTCTAATTGATTGGAAATTAAGCTAATTAAATATGTTTAATTAAGCTAATGATGGTTTATGACAAAATGAAATTGAATTAGCTTAAAATGAATGATTTAGACTTAATGAAAGGATAATGAGTGAGATTGAGTGAATTAAATGGAGTTTAGACTCAAATAAGGAAGTTGAGGACTTTTTCGTAAATACGAATTTCTACGTATTTTGTCGAATACGGCAACTCTTGATACCAATGTGCGCATCTCAATGAGTACATTAACTTTCATAAGAGACTCAAATTCATTTGATGAGAAACGGAACAAATGGACCTTCATTTGACTTGAATTGTAAATGAGAAAAGAATTATGGGCTTAAATGCAAAAATGGGCTTATAAGAATGAGATGAGTTCATTTATCTCATTTTCAGCACAGCCAAACCCTAGACTCAACTATTTTGTCATTTTCTTCTTCTTTCTTCCATTTTCTCTTTATCAAGCACAAGATTGAGAGTTTAAAGGTGTTTTTGAAGAGGGCTTCATCTTCTCCATCTCCTTCATCATCTTCTTGAGTTTTCTTGGAGAAAAGACCTCAACTTGAGAAATTTTCTTTTCAATCCAAACTAAGAGAAAGGGGTTCTTGTCAATCATTCTTCAATAAAGGCAAGTACATACACCTTCTATTGATTTATATGTCATTGGAGTGAATTGAGTTCAGGGAACTCAATTTTCAGAGTTGCTTTAGAAGTTCTGAAGCTCAAAGATTTAATTATGGGTGAATTGCGGCTAGCCGCAGGGCTAACCGCCTGGAATCCATGAATGACGGCTAGCCGCAGGGCTAACCGCCAGGTTAACCGCCTGAAATGCATGAATTGGTCAGCTTCTGGAAAGCTGACCGCCAACTAACCGCCATATTTTGGTTAACCGAAATTGAATTTTTGGCTAGCCGCTAGGTGACCGCAAGTCCAACTGAAGTTGGGTCAGCGTTTGCATTAGAAGACAGGTCTCTGGAAAGATGACCGCTACATTGCGGCTAACCGCCAGTCCCAATTGCGGCTAACCGCCAGGTGACCGCCATTGAGAAAAATTACATATTAAATTCTGATTCTTTCTAAATTGAGGGCCTAGCTATTGAGGCTAGTAGTTGTGATATCTAAACCTTCATAAGTGTTAGCTAAGGTTATCGGATTGCACAATTTAACTAAAATAATGTCATCCACTGTAACACGTGCATCGATAACGAACGTTTCACTCAATTGTTTGGTTTAGATTATTGTTTCTAGAATTGGAATAGAGTTGAATAGAGTGGTTAATTGGATGTGAATTATGCATTTGGCACTACATAGTGGTTTTCGAAGCTTGTTAATGAGCCACATTGAATTAAGGAATGAATAATGTATAATAAATAGTTACTAAAGGCAACAATTCCTACTGCAGTAGATGTAATTGGGGGCGTTCCGGAGCTCCGTGGTAACACTAGTGATCTCTGATCAAGATATTGGGAGATCCTACCTTATTGGACCGAAAGGTCATAGACTGAAAAGTCATTGAAAAGCCACTCATAAGCTATACATCGGACTGAAGAGTCCCACTAATAAGCCATTTAATAAATGCTTAATCTAAGAATGAATTGAATATGACAATTGAAATAAACGAACATAAATTGCTTCCTTTGGGAAGAACTGAATTGAAGTGAAACCAATACTATGGTAGTTGTCAATATAGTTATTGTTAATACTGTAATTGTTAGAATTGAATTGTCTAGAATTGTTAAATCAGTGAATTGATAGAAATGACATGTACTGTCATAAAACTGTATGTACATTGTTGAACCGTCGTGTTTACGGTGTTACTGATGATATTACAGGCCCAGTTGCCTGTGCCGGTCAGGCAGAGGCCGAGCTGCCAGCGCAGGATGCCCATCCGATACCCGCAGGTAGATTGATCAAATGGACTTGCATCGGAGTGCCAAAGAATATAATGTTTTGGAAGTGTTCGATAAACACTTTTGTATATATAATCATTTTATAATTGTAAAAGATGTCCCCTGCATTGTATTTTGAATATGCAGTGGTTGACTTAGTTAAGGTGTAATTATGTACATTGACTTTACTTTCAGTAAAGGACTTATAGTTTTTTTTTTATTTTTTTTATTCTTATGATTGTCAGTGTATACATGTATGTATTTCTGCAATTGTACATTGACAGGTACGTATGATGGATCCCTTGTGGACTTCGTCTTAACTTCGGTTAATTCGGGGTTTACGGGAGTAAGTATGATTGACTTCGTGACTCGGAGTTAAGCCCTGATGATTCTGATCTCAGGCTCGGGTCGTGACACTACATCCACTACTTGCTTGTGATTCAATACCCCACCGGATTTCCACTATACGCTTTTCAATTTGATTAAGCAATAACCTTTACAAGATGCTTTTTAAAGGCTAAGCAATAACCTCTACACTATGCTTTTTTTAGGATAAGCAATAACCTTTACAAGATGAATATTTTCTCTCAAAGTAATGTCTACACAAACACTAAAAGAGACACAATTTAAGCTCAATTACAATGCCTACAAAATAGGCGGATATGAAATTGAAAATCTAACTCACACAAACACTATATGAATGCAAAGGTGTATGCTTATGATGTGTGTGTGTGTGTGTGTGTGTGTGTGTGTGTGTGTGTGTGTGTGTGTGTGTGTGTGTGTGTGTGTGTGTGTGTGTGATAACTTCAATCAAGTTAAAAAGTGAGTTCAATCAATATATGCTCAAAGCAATTAAAAGTTTAAGGCACATAAAAAGTTTTGATTGAAGTGAAATGCAAATCACATGTATGAATACTAACTTGTTGATGAAGTGAAAATCGACGGCTCACAAGTTGTATGAAACTAATTAGCTCTACACATGTGATGCATGTGCAATGTTGTTTTCAAAACCAAACTAATTTAACTAAGGTTCAAATGAATGAAAACAACAAATAAAGATTCAACCAAGTAAATGAATCATGCTATAAAATAAATCAAAGATTTTGGCTAAGCATGATTAAATAAGATTTTAAAACAAACTTGGTCTAAATTCAAGGTGAAAAAATCCAATCCAACTTAGATCAAAGATTAAATGAAGAATGGATTGAACACATCATAGTTATCATGCTAAAATTCATTTACCAATAATTTAAACAAAGCATATAACATATGATTAATAAAAGTAAAGCTTACTTAGAGATTTAACTTCATTGATCAAAGCTTTAGCTTTACTAATGACCCCTTGGTCTCTCTTAATTCATTCCCCTTTCCCCGGTCGACCTGCACCTTTCCCCGGTCGACCTGGGCTTAACGGTAAAAAATCTGACCGTTTGAAAAAGAGCTCAATGGCTCTATTTCCGGTCGACCTGCTGTGTGGTCGGTCGACCGACCCAAGCAGGTTGACCCGGGCCTGGGACCATTTTCCCTTAAAATGCATAAATCAAAGTATTCTTTTGAGGGGAATTTTGGGCCAATGAATCAAGCTTGGAATCATGATTTAAATCAAACTAAGAGGTTTTAAAACATGAAACATAAAAAGTCTAAAATGATTTGAAAGATTTAAAACTCATAGGCTTGCTTGATTCATAAAACTTCTTTTCAAAACTAATTACGTCCAAGTTTAAAATAAAAAAACATGCATGAACCAAGATTTCTACAAGTCTTAAAAACAATGCATGTGTAAATCAAGATTTCAAGATTTTCTAAATCAATGCATGTGTGAAAATTCAAATGATGCTAAAATGATCATGCATCCATCAAATTGCAATATACAAAATCCCTAACATATTTGAGTATTCAAAATTGAATTCAGAAGGAAGAAAAAATCAATTATGATGGTTATGTTTGGGACGACCATATGATACATGTATTGGCGGAAGTTCGATTGAATAATCACTTGTAATTAATGATTTTTCTTGTGATTAATTTAAGTAAAATTTGGAATCAAAGTTGTGACTTGAAAGGATAAAAAAATTAGTGATTTTCATGAAGAACGTTGGCCAAAGAACTCTATTAAAATTCGGATCCCAAATTAAAAGTGCACAATTTTGCATATTGTGGCAAAAATTTCGAGACAAATTTTGAGTGAAAAGTTTGCCATTAGAAACCTGATCAAAATTTTATTTTTTCTGAAACTTGGGGATCGAGGTTAGAGTTTGATCATTGTATTTTCAAATAACAGAATCACCCAAAAAAAAACAAAAAAAAAAAAAACAAAAAAAAAAACACACAATTGTGGCAAGACGCTGAAATAGTGGCTTAATCATGATTGGTCAGACTTACCCGTGTGCAAAAATTTTGAAACAATTTCAGATTTTTTGTCATGTTCGTGCACTCATATCTTATTCATTTTAAATCGTTTTTCACTTCTATTTTTTTTATTCATACATCATTGTGGTTTTACTTGCAGCCATTAAACTTAATTCTAAGTTGCATTAGGATAGATGAATTCATGCATAAAAACAGTCCATACTAGTTTTTTAGACTTCAAATTTTTTCAGCATCTCATAGTACACATTGCATTACTAACTTTACTAACTTTCTAACATTATAATTGGTTTCTAATTTTATTTTTTTTATTTTAGATAATTTTCAAAAATAGAAGATCTTTCTGAATTTATTTTAATTGAAGATTTTAACTCGAAAAAATTCATGAGATTTGGAAATTCTAACATAAGGTAATATTTACTTAATGCTTTCTAAATTGTTAAGATTTCAAAATCTTTGTTTATTTGGAAAGTTCTTAACTTTAGAAAGTTTATTAACTTAGTTCATTAATTTAGGAAAGCGAATCTAACTTAGTTGTCTAACCTAATTTTCAATTTAACTTAGTTTCTAATTTTGATTGAGGAATTTAATTTAGGAAAGTTTCTAACTTAGGCAATTTTTTATTTTAGAAAGTTGTTTGCTTGCTTTTATTTTAATTGATTTGATTTGTTACTAATCCTAGTTGAATCATTTTGATTAATTTGGTTTCTAACTTAGGTTTCTTTTGTTTCTAATTTAATTTCTTAGTTTTATTTTTGGTACTTTTTTATTTGATGTTCTAATTTGTGTGTTTTTTTGCAACAACTTGAGAATCTTTTTAGATTTAAGTTTCTAGTTTTTGAAAATATTTAATCTCATTGAATTGTAATTAAATCCTTTAAACAAAGTAGGAATAATTGTAATTAGTTTTTAATTAGGTTAGTTTTAGATCTTCTTTAGGGTAGGTTACAAGTTGGGAAATATTATCTTAATTGCTCCCTGTGGATCGACCTGCTCTCACCAATATTATCACTACAATCAAGGTTCTGCACTTGGAGCTGCGATCACTCCCTATCATAATTTGGTGAATGGTCATCAATGCTACCATCTCAACAAAACAATCAACGTGACTTATCAAATGTTTACAGCTAATCAATCAATGGATTCTCATTAACTAATTACTTGTGAGTCTATCTAGTTACACATGATGAATCCAATAGGTGTCCTACTTTGATTGAAGTGATGGCCAATTCTTAGTTCTAAAAGAAGGAGGACAAGATTATTTTGAGTGATTTAGATTCATTATGGTGGCCTGGTACTATTTCCATATTTCAACTCCAATCACAAAGTTTTAAGAAATTGAGTCTTAAAAATATTGGGATATTTTCAACTTAAGATTTTCTTTGGATATTATAAAAAATATGAAAGAAAATTAGTTTTTTTAATAACTAGTAATAAGTTAATAAATTTAAAAAACTATCAATTTGCCTCTTACCCTAAAAATTAAAAAAAAAAAAATCTATTGCTTGCCTCGTTACATGAAAATCCTGGCTTTGCCCCTATTCACTCTCACGTACCTCTGGCCTCTTTAATAATCTCATTATGTAGCTTAATTTGATCTTGAGTTCATATGTATTCCATGCAAACAAAAAAGATTCCCTGCGCACTTTTGATTTTTAGAAATCGAATTTTTTTCCAATGAACTTTTCAAATTTGGGTCACCAATCATGCAGTAAGCTCATCATCATCCAGTTAATTTTACACTTCTACTCCATCTAAAACGGTAAATAATATTGGCACCAGCCTATTTTTATCATCATTAATTTAGTATACATGACATGACACAAAACAAAGCCATCTGAGAAGGGGTAAGAAACACACAATATTATAAGGGCAGTTGTTCAACCCACCCGGCCCCGTCAATAAAGGACATACTTGTTAACATAGTCAATTCCTTATCACTCAGTTTCTTTTCCCATGGCACTCTTTTGGATTCATTCGAGCCCGGACCTGAGCAACCACTCTCAGCAAATGTTATGTCAGCCCTGAAATGAAGCATTTTCATGAGATTTGGATTGTTCGAAGGAATACTTAAAAGAAAGAAATAAGATAATTGGAAGAAGAAAAGGAGAACTGAACTTACACTTGATTTTCATGGGTCCAAGCATCCCAAGCCTTGGGCAGCACATTGGCACCAAGGTATGATTGGTAAAACAACACTCTTGCATTAGATCCCCATGGTCTTCCAAGATAAACTTTCCCACTTCCACTCACGGTGCAGTGGATGAACACAAAGCCATTTGTATCATTTGGCTTCGCTCTAGCTTGAGCTGTTATATAACCAACAGTGACATGTTGTTCGTTCCCATTAACTTCCAGTGTGCAGTTCTACATTGTGAAGAAAAAAGACAATGAGATTAGCAAGAAACTTCTTAGATTTTACAATTTACACAACTTAAATCATGTTTATTTGCTCACCAAATTCAATTTTTTTTTTTTAAATTGATAACGTGACTTGAAATTAGGAGGGTAAACGTGTTGGGCCGGGTCGGTTAACTTAGGTTGTCTACAGTTTCAACCCCAAGTTGTATCTGATCCATAATTTTCCAGATTGGTCGGGGAAACCCAAACCGCACCTGATGCATGCAGATCAACCAGACCCAGCCCACATCCAACGTGGATCGAACAATTTAATTCGATCTGATGCAAGTCATGCAACCCAAATTGTACAAGTTTGGCCCAAGCCCAATCCATTTCAAGAATGTGGGTTCCATTTTAGTTTGTCTCTAGCTAGGAAAAATAAAGCCCAAAACACAAAACTATTTAAACACCAAGACATTTAAATCAGTTTAGATGTGCAGGTCAAACCTAAAGTCACTAGGTCAAAAAGTATAAAAAGCCACGAAACTTAGCACTAAAATTCACAGTTCACAAACCTTCAGCGCCCATGTAAAAAAACATGGGTAGGGCCAACTTCGCAAATTCAAACCTCTTATTAGTCCTAGTGTCATTGGAGTGATAAAATGTTAGATTATTATTCAACTTAGTGAGATGGTCATCGTTGGATCAACTAAATTTGGAATCTGTGGTTAACTTTCTTTATTTTCCATTTTATAACAGACATAAGTGGAAGGAGCCTCTTATGTGTGAAATTTGGTGATCAATCCATCGGTTGGCCCACTAAAATAGATTTTAAACATTCAGATACAGAGTACACTATGGGTCTTAGGACAGTGGAGAGGTTTGAATTTTTCAAAGGTGGGCCCCACCCATGTTTTTTACATGGGCGTTGTAGCATATGCATGGTAGTTCTACCCCCTTGCTTATATCCCACGCTTCTTAATTGTCGGTGATGGAAAAACGATTTTGTATGAGAAATGGATCCCCTATTTGGTCTAAATGGGGTTTTGAGGGGGTGCCACATGGGAAAGATGTCACATCCCTTCTAAAAAAAAACAAAGAAATGGACCAAACAGGGGAAAATGAAGGGGTGCCACATGGGGAAAGATGTCACATCCCAACTCAAAATTTTTTTCTATCTCCTCAAAGAAAAAACTCCTTTCCAATGTGGCACCCCTGTTTGGACCAAACAGGAGATCCGGATCCCTTTGTATGAAGTGGGCAGGTCAAATGCTGATTTGTGTTGAGTTATAGGGTTTGTTTGGGGCAGAGTTTCCTCTTCAATGACTGTGAGATTCGGATGGGGCGTGATTGGAAACGGATCTCCCCTCCAGCAACGAAATCAAGAGCTAAACAGAAAAAATGGAGGATTTTCTTCGCCGCACCAAATAACTCGATTATGAGGCACCGGAAAATCCAGGCCTTGTCGGCGTCCCATTTCCACTGAAAGTGCCTCTGCACAAACGGACCCATAGGTTGGGTCAGTTTTTGCCACCCCTACGTGAAACGATGTACAACCTCAAACTTGAATGAAAAATGACTGAGAAAAGGTCAAAATTTGAAGATCAATGCGTACCTCAAATCTGGACTGGCCCGAGCCGCAGATAAAATCAACGCACCCTTTGATCACACATGAGTGGTAGAAATGCCGACCCGAATCATCCAATAGCGTATCTTGTACACCAATAAATTGACATTCATAGAAAGCAACCTTGTCTGCTCTCACCCTCACTGCAACTGCCTGCTTGCGCGGATTATCTTCTTCTACTAGTGGACTATTGTAATTGTTCTGATAGCAAGAGCAAAAATTATAAGCTAATACAGGAGTAATTAGCGAAAGATGAACATTACCCTATGCCAAAACTTCTTCATATTCACCTTGAAGCTTATCCTTTTGGCCACAAAATTATCTGCCATAACTGAAAAGGTACAGATAAAAATACCGCCACCGGAAGAATACTCTACCATAGTATTATCAGGCCCTTCTCCTTGAAGGGAGATAAACGGCCTGTCCACAGTGACCTGCTCTCTGCATACATCCAAAACATGCATCAAAATACATAAGTGCTTTTGAAACGAAAGTTGAACGATAGAGTAGTAAGAACATGATGGTCCCACTTGTAATTTGAAAATGACCATGCAAAAGGGTTAACCAGATAGGGGATTCTGTCACAGGCCATTTATCTTATAGTATTTTGCCCTTCTTGCCCTCGTTGAATGTGGACCGTGATGTATTTTTTCCTGATATAATATTTGAAGGCTTCTTTGGGAAAGATTGTGGGGCATTATCTAGAGCAACTAGGCATAGGCTTCGACGTTCAATGCTATTTGCCTTGAAGGTGGTCGAACTGCTGCTTCCTTTCCTTCAGAGCCTCCTGCTAAGGTGCGGTGTAAGGTTTTCAATTCACGCCGTACCCAAAAGACAGTGGACAAACGACTTTGCTTGAATATATGGCAGGGACCAAAAATCCTACACAAGTGTTGTGCCAGAGCCCCCAAGGGGGAGAAAAACTTGTGTTTGAAGACTCTTCTACGTAAACGTGGAAACTTTTCTATGGAAACAATCTCTCTTATCCTAACTGTAGAAATGTCCTTGATGTTTAGGGGTGTGTAAGGACCGGTTTAGTCCCGGCCTAAGCTTGTCCAAGACCACCCATTTAATTATTAGGCGTAATATTCAGTCCTAGATCTAGCGTAAGGGCTTAAAAGTAGGCCAGGCCCAGTTCATATCCAAATATTATGCATTAAATATGTCAGGATGGGCCTTTAAATATATCGGCCTATAAGTAACAATCAGTCATGAAAATTACGCCTGGCTACAGTTCACTTGCCCCCCAAAAATAAAGCCCACTCTAGTAACGCAGGCCATCCTCAATTTGGGCCGGCCAAGGCAGGGGCAGACCCAAGTACAAGCATGTGGGTGTGGTTGCACCCGTAAAACATTGTTATGCTTCTAAAACCTATATAAGAATTCTGGGCTCACTTCCAAAAGTCCCATTAAAATCGTGTTCCACTCTCAAATCCACATAAAAAAAAGCTCCTTTGTTTGCCCCAAAAAGTAAACTACCTATTAGAGTCCGCACCCCTCAAATAAACATCCTGGATCAGCCACTGAGCAAAGGCTAGCCTTGCCTTGGAGCACTACACTTAATGATTAGGTTTTGTGTTAAGTTCTACAAAAAGAAAAAGAGAAAAAGTACTAAGTTAAGAGTCTGTTAGCTTTGAAGATATTTGGATCAATCCCTCAACAAATGGAAGGGATTGTAATTTTAACCATCAATTAGGTGCCCTGTTTGTTTGCATAAAATACATAGAAACTCATGTCATAAATAGTTAAGTTAAAAATGAAGGACCAAAGTGAATATAAAAGTAATCATCATTAGCCGCCGCTTCTTTAATGAAAATGAATACGAAGTCGTCACCTTACTAATTTAAACCCTAAAAAAGTCATGGACATGCTACCTTTTATCCTTAAGCCCTCACCGAAGGATAGAATCAAGAAATTTGCTTTGGCATCTCATATCATTCACACCGCAGCTCATTTGATCATAAATGCCCTTGGATTCAATACTATTAATCTAATACAAACAAACATGCCCTTGGAGAAGATTTTCTCTTGCTAGTGAAAATAAGAAAAAATGCCCTTCTCATACAGTTTCGACAACATTGGCCAACTACTTTCTTTGTCCCTATTTTAATCCAATTCCTAATCATCAATATTTCCAAATTCGAAGGACTACTTCATTACAAATTAAAACTATTTTGTAATGTAATATGCACAGAAAAAATCATATAAAGTAATCCACTGCATGCAAAAATAATGATTGAGAATTACATAGAATGTATTAAGATTATCAATTACCGATAAGATCCAGGCCTAAGGTTTATAAGGACCCATTGCTGATTGTTTATTGGAACAGAATTGATTGCGTCCTGAAGTTTGGTAAAATCACCATGACCAGTCCAATCGACGTTAATCGTCTTGGAAAAGGGTGATGGCCCAGCCCAACACATGGAAATAAAGAAAAAAAAGAACCCAAGGACTAGCATTTTCAGAGAACTGAATGAAAATACAAAAGAGATTGCAGCGAAAAAAAAAAAAAAACTGAGTCAGTTGAAAGAGAGAAGTGTGAGAAATTTTTTTTTGAGAGGAAGTTGACTAGAAGTTGGGCCTGTTTGAAGCATAGATTTCCATGGTCTATTTAAAGAAGATAAAAAGGTAAATCCATTAATGGATCATTATGGGGTTATGAAGATTTTGAAACTAGCCAACCTGAGTAAATAGATTCTTCTAAAAAAACATTGCCTCCCTGAATAAGAAACGGAGAGGTATCAGATGTATTTTCAAATGAAAAGAGGGAGGAGAAATTGCTTTTTCAGAGATCTTCGTTTGATCCTTGTTGCATATGGACAGAGACATTTAAGAGTTTAGATTGCAATTGTGTGAAAAATAACCAAGTAATACGTTGGCCATTCCATGTACCGATGTTCCTATTTCATAAGTCAATGAGCCAGATCAGTTCTTTACAAAAATAAATGATATCATACTCTATTAGGAAAATTTGATATCACATATCATAAAGTCATCACTGAATGAATTGGATGGATTATAAAATATGCATGAGCAGTGGCAGATCCAGAATTCTCATTTCAAGGGTGGACCAAACAGGTAGTTGAATTTGTGGGCAAACCCAAAATTTTCATGCGGGTATTGACGGCGGACCTAGAATTTTCATGCGAGTTTTAGAGGCGGACCCAATTTTTCATATGAGCTTTGGAGGTAGACCCAACTCCAATTGGAGCGACTGGGTGTAATCATATATGTAGGTATACCCCTAGGTATAAGTCCAGCATGCTCTTGTCAATTAGCCCCACCAATACAAAACTGATGAGTTGTGATCCTTTTCTTTTCCCCTTTTTTTTTTTTTTTTTTTTTTTTTTTTTTTTTGCTTAGAAGGTAATTTGTATTAAAAAGGGGAAACAAGAGAACAAGGACTCATAGTCCCCAGAAGAGAGATAGTCCAAAGGGAATTACAAGAGTAAGAGTGTAGAAATCAAAACTACACTATACATATGTGGTGAAAGGAATTTCATATATTCCCAAAAAATTAAGGAGAGAACAAAGATGGTTGCTCTGAAACATGGGCGCCGCCACATTGATCTCAGTGGGGTCAATTGACCCCATTGAGATCTGGAAAAATATTTAAAAATAAAATTCTTATGTCATGAATTGAAATTTTGAGTTTGACCCACATAAATTTTTTGAGTTTGACCCCACTCAATTTAAGAGATTAACCCTCACATTAGTTGACTTTACATATTTTCTTTGTTGCTGTGGTAGTGAACAAAAGTCACCATAAAATACCCATTGCCTAAGTTACTGGGCCAACTCTCTACCAAAATACAAAAAAAAATTAATGGGCCCACATTTCTGATATGCACTCTAGCAATGAGTTCTTAGAACTTAAACGAATTTGTGACATTGTTAGAAAATTAGTTAAGACAGAAAATGATATCATATACCAATTAGTTTATTTACTTCTAAAATTGGCGTTGATTTTACCAGTAGCGACTGTGACGGTGGAAAGAGCTTTTCAACAATGAAATACGTAAATAACATGTTGATGGGAGATCAATGGATGAATGACTATTTGGTCATATATATTGAAAAGGATGTGGTTGCTAGTATTGATAATGAAGCATTTAAGCAACGATTTCAACACATGAAAACCGGTTGAGGGCAGCTGTAGCAGTTCATGCATTTGTATTTTATTTTTAGATTAAGAACTATTAGTAACAATGTATTAAAATTTCTATTTTTTTAAGAATTTAATATTATCTTTGTCGGATTATCGGAAATAGATTATTTGATGATTTTATATTATATTTGTTGAATTATCAAAAGTGGATGACTGATGTTGATAAAGGGGAAAATAAATTTATTCGATTCGCGAAAGATAAGTCTTTTGTCAACCCCACTGACTTAAATTCCTGGAGCCGCTACTGCTCTAAAAAGGTGTTTTTATTTTCCTGAAGCATAGAGAGAGAGTCTAAAATCTGAGACTTAACTCTATTAAGAGGGGCCCTAGAATCATTGAAGATGGCTTCATTTCTAGCTTTCCAAAGGTGGTATATAGATGACATAGATGAAGACTGTAGCCACATGCTCAGAAGCCTCGACATTGGTTCCTGTAGATAGGTGCTGCCAGATTGTGGTTGTAGAGTGTAAGACCGGACCCAGATTATCGCGATTAATGTTAATTGAGGGGGCACTTAGGCTTAAGTGGGATCAACAATCATTAAATTAGAGTGTGGTTTGACTTAGTCTTAGTCATAGTTGTGAGAAATTTTGAGAGCATTTGGATTCAGTCTGACATGCTCATGGGTGCCCTTGGTTACACGTGTAAGCATGGGGGGATGATCTAGGATTTTGATAAATTGTGATTGTCATTGCTTTTGAATGATTTTGTTATTATCCACGACTTTCGTATTATTCCATTCGTATCCAAAGCTAGAAACCCGGTTTTTTGCCCAAAAGGATAAAACGGTCTTTTCACACTCAAATATGTGTACGATTTTTGAAACCTCCAAACCATGTAAAATTTATACTTTTTGGAAGCTAGATTTTTCGAAGAACATTTCTTCCTTCTTCGTTGATTTCACCCAGGGCCTGCAAGAGGAGTTTCCGGCCATTTGAAATGTTAGACCTGGTGGGGCCCATTCCCCACTTAAAACTAACGTTCTTCCCTCACTCTCCCTCTAATTCAAACTTCATTTTTCAATTCCAGAATTTCAGAGAAGAACTCACCTTCTCCATGGTTTCCTCACCTTGCATGCCTTGATGTTGGAGCTTGGAATGAAGATCCGAGCACCACCCTCTTCTTCCTCTCCTTCCAAGCTCTCCATTGCACCCATTTTTCTTACAATTTCAGCTGGACAACCACTCTATCTTCTCCATTACTTCTTATTTGGGCACTTCCAAGTAAGAGCTCCTTCCCATCTCTTTCAATGAGTCCTTATGGCTCCTAAGGAGTCTTCATTTCATACATGCAAAACCCAATTTCGAAATGGGTCTTCGTTTCCAAAATCTGTAGGTTTTTGAGGTGTTTTCTCTTAGGTTTTTTGTAGATTCTGGTTCAGCTCTTGAGAGGGAACTCTAAGGAGAATTTGATTTGCAATTTGGGCTAAGGCAAGTGATCTTTTTGGCTATTCTAGTGCATGCTAAATATGGAGACAATTTGGTTGCAAAGTGTTTGATTGTAATTTGGTTGCAAAGTGTTACTAGTTTTGTATTTGTGTTGATATCAACAATGCTTGGATAATTTGAAATCTATTTTTAAGTTTGCATGCATGTATTAGTTGTATTGCTTAAGAATTCCTCCATTTAGCTAAGCTTGAAATTCTATTTTGTTCAAGTATATTTGTTTTTGAATGGGTTGTTTGATAAACTTGGTTGAATGGATGATGGAGGAGTTTGATGATGAATTGGTTGAAGATTGTAGCCTTTGGGAGAGCATGAAGGCTCTGGGATTGCATGTTATCGTCCAGCACTGAAAGGAAGTGAAATGGGAAGAGAAATGACAAATTCAGAACCTGAATTGCAGATTTTCGCAGGGTGGCAGTCAGCTGGAGGCTGGCTGCTAGGTGACCGACCCCAGGTCGGTTACAATTCTAGAAGCTGACATTTTTGCCCGAGAGCAGGTCGGTTACAATTCTAGAAGCTGACATTTTTGCCCGAGAGTCGGCGGTCAGCTGTCGGTGGCCAATAGGTCACCGACCCTGAGTCGGTTACAATTCCAGAATGTGAAGATTTTTTGTCTAGGGACAGGCGGTCAGCTGGCGGCTAGCCTACCTAGCCGACAATGACTAGCCCCCAGGTAACCTAGAGCTGACCGAATTTGAGAATAAAGGATTTTTGGGGAATTTTTAAAGAAATAAAAACCCAGAATATGTTAAGGGCTTTAACTTGATATCGTGCACCTGAAATCTGGAATGTTGTTTAACTATGGGGGCACCAACTCACTTCCAAATTCCGACATTCGAGTTTCAAGTATACAAGGGTCAAGTGATGGGCCTTCGTATATGCTTGAGAAGTTCGTTTTGGAGAATTGGGATTTGCATTGGAGGTTTTAGGTTTGTACCTATTTTGACTAACAAATATCAGCTTTGGTTTGAAATATTTCAAGAACCAAAAAATGGGATTTTGTTTCTGGAAAACTCTTGATTTGTGGAATTTCGAGGGGGTCACTTCTTATGTTTAGACATTCTTATAGCTCATGCTATTTCATCTTGTCCTGCTTTGCCTTGTTTTAGTAAGTGATTTCCCCTATTTACGATCTATTTTGTAAACGCATTTTTGTTTTGTGCATTCATGAACTTAAGTATATACTAGTCAGCCTGATTCACTGTCTGGGGTTCCTTAAACACTTGGACTATCTGCAAACTAGTCATATACTTTGTATCTGTTTTCGGTTCTGCGGCCGGACCCCGTCTACCTCATGTGGTGTGGGATTCTGCTTTGTTTTGTCTTGCTTTGCTTTGTTCTGCTTACTCTTGTCATCTTGTATGATAGAGAATGATGGGCTAAATGTGGATTTACTATTCATGATATTACTTATGTATTCATGCTATATTTCATCTTATACATGTTTTAAATTATACATCTTGTTTTAAATCCTGTTTACTTTCAAATTGAATTATGTGTTTAAACCTTATGCTCATATCTAAATCAATCACCTGCCAGACTGCCGTGTCTAACCCTTGTTATTTTGGTGCTTAGGTGCACGCGCCGATGCCTTTAAGGAGGAGCCTCCAAAGGAGGTAGTTGAGCCGCCGCCTGCTTGAGAGTGGCAACCCGACAACGTCATCTAGACATTGGGCAGGATCTTGAGATACGGATCACCTTGTACAGGGTTTCATCTTTTGATACTTTTGGGAATTGTGTTGGCCTTTATTTGCCTCTTATGGGTTGTAAAACTTAACTTACTTTAGTTAATCCTGAGCTTGAATCTGATTTGGGAATGCTTTGTTTACATCTCTCCCTCTGGAATTATATCTTATTATTACATGTATTTATGTTTTTGTTAGATT
Organism: Camphora micrantha; assembly: GCA_003546025.1. Classification (NCBI taxonomy): domain Eukaryota; kingdom Viridiplantae; phylum Streptophyta; class Magnoliopsida; order Laurales; family Lauraceae; genus Camphora; species Camphora micrantha. Next base: position 30,910,251 of record QPKB01000008.1, on the reverse strand, counting down.
TGCTACACGCTTCCGCAACCTTGATCGTGTGAGTTTGCTATGGGAATCCCTCACAGTAGAAATCTGTGGAAAACCGCACACGTGGATGACGACTTATTTCTCATGCCACGTGTGTGCTGCTTGGGATCCCAGATTTGGTCTCGGAACCCAGTCCGGGGTCACGACACAGAGAGAATCTCAGGTGCCCGAATATTGACGAGTTGAAGGATCCATAACACTAGACTTTGGGAAAAGTTGCAAGAGAAGAAGAGATGGGAAACAAAATCTTCCCAAAGGCAGAAAGAGCATCTTGAGGCTAACGGAATCCCTAAGCGTTGTAGGCGATCTTGAGTTAGAGTTTTTTGAAGCATCAAGTGCCAGCCAAAACATGAGAAGCGGGGGAGAGAGATGCTATTCCAAATCAAATTTGGCCATACCAGTTTGTTTGCTTTTGGCCGAATGATGTTCCAAGTTGATTTTAGGGAGAACTTGCCATCCAGTGATGCAGTCCAACATAGAGGGTCTTTGCCAATAGGATTTGGGATGAGGTTGGCAGTGACTTGGTAGAGAAGATCCTTATCATAAAAAAAACTGTCTACCCTAATAATTTCTTTTTTGGAATAGGAGAAGTTTATTTCCAAATAAAGTTAGGCAGCATAATGTGGTTTTCTTTTCTATTTCTTTTTAAAGAGAAAAATAGCCAGGCCTATATTAGAAGGCATAAATAATTTGATCTTACTAATAAAAGACCTTTTGATCAAAACTACTATTATAAGACCCCGACCCCTAATTTTCGCGATTAGTGTGTTTTTAGCTGTGGGTTAGTTCTCTAAGTGAGTTTTGAGCCTAATCGAGTTAGTTTGTGGTTTAAAATAGTTTCTTATAGCTTTAGGGAATTTTGAGAGCTATTGGACTCAGCCTGGCAGCTCAAGGACGCCTTAGGTTGCAGGTGCCAGCGTGGGGGATTGTTCTTGATTTTGAAAATTTTCAATTTTGGTTTCTTTTGACAAGTCAAATTAGCCCCAACAAACTTTTGTGTTCAAACCGATCCCATTCGAAGCCCAGAAAATCAGTTTTTCAGCCATAAGGTCAAAACAACCTTTTCACAATGAAATCTGAGCCCAAATTTTGAAATTTCTGAACCATGTCATAAGTATACTTTTTGAAAACTAGATTTTATGAGGATCATTTTAGTCTTCTTTGTCGATCTCGTCCGGGGCCCGCAAGAGCATGTTTTAGCCATTTGAAGTATTAGTCTTGGTGGGGCCCACTTTCCACTCAACTTAAAACCCTCCTCTCCCTCACTCACATTTCATATCAGCACTCCTGCAACTTTTTTTTTCAAAAAACTCAGAGCTTAGGGGAGAGCTCACCTCCTTCAACCTTTCTGTCATTACATGTCTGCCCATTTGAGCTTGGATTAGAAATCTAATCTCACCTTCTTCTTCCTCTCCTTCCAGGTTTCCCATTACTACCATTTGTTTGGTGATTTCGGCTAGGCTACTACTTCTTCTTCATTTCTTCTTGTTTGCATAGCTTTAGGTAAGAGCTTCATTCCACCGCTTTAATGGAGCTTTATTAGCTCCTCTAGAACCCATTTTCCTTACATGCAAACCCATTTCGAAATGGGGTTTTGGTTTTCAAAATTTGTTTGGTTTTGAGGTGATTTTCTTGGGGCTTTGTAGATTTCTTGGTTCAGCTCTTGAGTGGGATCTTTGAGGAAGTCTTTCGATTGCATTTTGGGCCAAGGCAAGTGATTAATCTAGGTTTCTTATGCATGTTAGATAATTGGTGGAATTTTGCTTTCAAAATGCTTTGTTTATACTTGAAGGTTTTCAAATCTATATAATTGTCAATTAATATTAGCATTTGGTTTCTATGTTACATTCATGTTGTTTTAGTTACTCTCCAAAGTTTTGTTTACTGTTTTGGATTGGAACTCCATTACTTGTTTTGAACTTGGTCTTTATTTTAGTGTGATATGGAGGTGTGGTGGTGAATGGAGAAGTTGTGATGGAAATGATTGGGAATTTGTTGTCTTTGGAGGAGAGCATGGAGGCTCTTTTTGTGCAAGTTATAGCCTTTGGAAAGGCTTAGGAAGGAAGAGAATGGATGCTAGATGAATGAGATTGAAAACAGCTTGAAACATGCCAAATCTCCTTCATTCCGGGCTCAGGTAGCAAGCAGGTTCGCTCTAGAGGGCTTAACCCTCGCTAGAGCGAGCTTAGGTACTGTTTTGGGAGCCTAGGCAGAATGCATACTCGCTATAGCGAGACTGTCAACGGCAGACAAAAAAGTCCACTTCAAACGGGCATAACTTTTGACCCGTTCGTCGAGATTTGGAGTTCTATATACCGTTGGAAAGCTCTCGAAGCGTGGAATTCAATGGTACACTTATCTTAATGATCAAAGGTTGGGAAAGGAAGTGGATATTTGAATCAATAAATTTAATCATGTAATTTATGCTACACACATCGTACCTTGGTGAACCAAGTGTGGTTATGTTGGAATCAACTTAATAGGGTTCTTAGGTGGTTGTGGACCTAGTTTTGGACCTTAGCACTGGATCCTTGAACCTTAACTTGAGCCCAATGGATTCCTAATGTTCTAGGGTGTCGTTTGCGCGCACCGACTACTTGGAAAATGGGACTTTCTATGGAACTTTGTGGAGATGAAAACCCAAAATATGTTGAGGGTCTTTTAACTTGATATTGTTCACTTGGAAATCTGAGATGTTGTTTAGTTTCAAGGGCACCAATCCACTTTTAATTCCAGTATTTGGGTTTCAATTACACAATAATCAAATGAAGGGTCTTAGCATATACTTGAGAGTTTGTTTTGAAAACTAAGTTTTGACATGAAGAATATCGTTTTGCGCTTGGTTTGACTTATAAGTATCAATTTTGTTTCAAATGGTTTCAAAAAAAAAACAAAAAAACAAAAAAGGGGAGTACTTCTTATGCTTCGATATGCTTATAGCTTATGCTATTTTCTGCTTAGTCTTGCTTTGCTTTGTTTTAATGAGTGATTTTCCCCTATTTTCGATCTGTATTGTATATGTTTCACTTTGTTTTGTGCATCATGAATTTAGATGAATACCACTAAGCTTGGACCACCCCTTCAGTTTGATCCACTTGTCCGGGGGTCCTTAAACATATGGACTATTTGTAGATTAGTCGTGTATTGATATACACATCTTCGTTTTGTTCCGGTTCCACGGCCGGTCCCCATCTACCTCATGTGGTGTGGGATATTGCTTTGCTTTGTCTCGCTTTGCTTTGGCTTTGCTTACTCTTATCATCATGTATTATAGAGAACGGATGGGCTCAATGTGGATTTACTAATCATGATATTATATATATTCATGCTAGTTTCGTTTCGTATATTGTTCATGGACTTTTGTTTTCTTGATAAGTACCTTGTTCGTGCATTGTTTTAAACTTTGTAGATCTATTTTAAATTCAGTAACTTGTTTTAAATATTAATTCTTTTAAACTTCGATTTTGTATATGCTCATGCTTAAATTGATCACCTGCCAGATTGTCGTGTCTGATATACAATACTTTGGTGCTTTAGGTAGCAGGTTCTCATCTTTAGCTAGTACGTGTGCAGATGACTGTAGAGCAATGAGTTTTGCAGGTTTGTTGTGTCAGTGATGTCATATAGACGTCATGCTTGACTCCGGAGTTTCGTTACACACCTAGGTAGTGTTTGTTCTTAGCTTGTTATTTTTGTACTGCTTTTGTTAGCCTTTTTCCTTGGAATTGTAATTAATGCACTTGTTAATTTATAACTTGAATATGCTTGGGTAGATCAGCCTGTTACTGTCAGCTCTGTATATCTTATTATTTTGGTTTGTTCCAATCTGAGTTGAGCATTGCTATAATAGCTTTACGCTAATAGGTTGAGTGCGACGTAGAATCCGATGACCACGGACTCCGGATAACAACGCCACGTAAGCTTTCGCGAAATATTTTGATGTGTTAGAAATTATGTCTTCCTTACACACCCGGATCCTAGGGAGAAATATTATTTATTACTTACTTCCCTATTCGCGTCCCAGAGGTCAAACCGCTGCAAGGATCCGAGTTCGGGGGCGTGACAACTATAATTTGGATGGACTCTCTGTTAGATCCCGACCCAAGATTAACTCATTAGTGAGTATTTAGTATGTGTTTAGTTTTAAGAGGGTTTAGTAATCGATGGGTTAGAAAATAATTAGTTTTAGTGCTGGATATAGCTTTGAGAATTTTGAAAGCGTCTAGTATTAGTCAGACACACTCAGGAAGGTCTGAGTGTACGTGCAAGCGTGAGAGGATCGTCTTGTTTTTCATTAATTATGATTTTGTTTTCATTCGAATGATTTTTATTATCCTTTACAACTTTCGTTTTCAGCCCGTCTGTGTTTGGAGCCCAGAAACCCAAGTTTTGGCCCTAAAGGGTAAAATTGTCTTTTCACACCCAAATCTAAATACAAAACTTGAAATCTCAAAACCATGCCAAAATTATACTTTTCGGAAACTAGATTTTTCGAGGATCATTTTATCCTTCTTCGTCAATTTCATCCAGGGCCCACAAGACCATGTTTTAGCCAATTCAAGTTTCTGTGCATAGTGGGGCCCACTTGTGACTTAACTCAAAAACTCCTTCTTCCCCCATACGTTTCAGAAAATATCCTGCAACTTTTCAAGGAAAAACATGAGCTGAGAAGAACTCTCTTCCCTCCATCTTTCTCCTCTTGCATGCCTTAGCTTGGGAGTTCCAAATGAAAATCTAAGACCACCATTCTCTTCCTCTCCTTCCAAGCTTCACAACGAACCCATTTATTTGGGAATTCAGCTGGACAACCATCTCTCCTTCTCCATTTCTCCTTGTTTGGAACATCTCTTGGTAAGAACTCCAACTCTACTCTTCCATAGATCTCTTTTAGCTCCCAAAGATCCTATTTTTCCAACATGCAGACCCATTATAGAGGTGGGTCCTTTGTTTTCAATTTGAATGAGTTTTTCATGGGATTTTTGTAGCTCTTGGGCTTATCTATTGGATAAGAGTGCTTGAAGAAGGGAATTGTTTAGCATTGGGCAAGGCAAGTGATCTTTATAGGAATGTGGATGCATGTTTGATATGGCTTTTATCTTTATTTCTAAATATTTTTCTAGCTATGTTATTGAAATTTCAATCAAGATATTTTAGACTCATTCTTTTGGAGTTCAATTATCTTCATACAATTGTGTTAATCATTTTCAAGCTCTTGAAGTTTTGCCCTGAATTGTAAGCTTGTATCTTGTCTAGGAAACTTGTTTTGATTGTTATGGAGAATGGAAACTTAAAAGTATGGAATCTGATGTGAATGGGTTTTGAAATGTTCAATTGATCCTTTGGAGAGCATGAAGGCTCAGGGAAGTTCAATTAGTTCAGGAATGAGAAGAAGGGGAGAAGAAATCAGAAAATATGCAAGAAGAAGTGCAGTTTCTGCACTCAGCGAGCACAGGCAGAAGCTTGTTCGCTCGAGCGACCTATGGGTTCGCTTGAGCGACCAGGCCATTGCCTAGTCCGGGAGCAGACAGAGAACTGTCCGCTCGAGCGACCCTTGGGTCTGCTTGAGCGAACTATCCACTGCCTGACCAGAAACAAGACAGAGAGTTGTTTACCCGAACTATCCAGATCGCTCGAGCGACCTGTCAAAATTTCCAGTTTTGAATTTTTTTTCTTATTTGTATAATTTTGAAGATTGAAAACTAGACTATATTGAGGGTTTTAAATTGACATTGTGCTATTGGAGATCCAAAATGTATTCTAACTTCGGGGACACCATTTTATATTATTTCCGACATTTGGGTCCCAATTATACCAAGGTCAATGAATGGCCTCAATATATACCTGATGAACTTCGCGTTTGAATTTCAGTTTTTGATACAAGAAAAATTATCGTGTATTCGTATTGAATTTCAAGTACAAGTTTGTTTGAAAATTGTTTTAAGTATTAAAAAGGGGATCACTTCTAAGTTCGTGTGCATTTAATTATGCCTTTTGCTAGCCGTGCCTTGTCTTATTTTGATAAGTGATTTTCCCCCTTTATCTCGATGTGTTTAGACCGTGTTTCATGTAATTTGTGCATTCATGAATCCGAGTGAACACCACTGAGCTTGGACTGCCATTTCAGTCAAAGATCTCTCTTCTCTTATTCAACATGGCCTAGACGTGGCTTTTCAGCCTGTCTATTCGGTTTTTTATGGGATATAGGACCTCCCCTTGATCTTTATATTCTAAAAAACTGAAGTCCAAGTCAAGCCAAAAGAATCAAAGCATCATACGTTCTTATCTGTATGGACGATGGCGAAGTCCATACATGACTTGCGACTGTCGATCTAAACGAGTTCCCGCAATCTCCTAAGAAGTCAGAATTCATTTTCTTACTTTTTTATTATATTTTGAATTTCTTTTAAAGAGACAAAAAATCACAATTCTTGCCTTTCATTATTGATGAGATTTGTAAATCGCCATTCACGGCACAAAAATCGCTTTTTCACGGCAAAATCGCCTCTTATGGCTTTAAAAAAAAAAAAACTTGTCTCTTTTCTTAAATATATGTGCAATGGAAAGTTAGAAAAAAGATTGATTTCCTTTCTACTTGTGAAGGTGGATCTCTGGATCACCATTTCTAAATTCCAAGAAGAATAAAAAACTTGGCATACACATACAAAAAAATGTTGATACACGCTTTTCTCTTTTTCCCTCCATTCAGCCTTTCGGCAGCCCCGGGGTCGGATGAGAGAAGAAAGGAAGAAACGGGTCCATCAAGTTGGCATACCCGGTGGGACATGTTCATTTGAGAACATGATGCCTAGATTCTTTGGTTCCTCTCTAGTTGGTGGCTTATGTTGGATCTTGCATCTAAAAACAAACATGTGATGGGATTTTTGGAAATTTCTATCTTTGAGTTTATTTCCACTTTTTCTCATTTCACAAAAAAAAAAAAAAAAAGTCTTGATAGCTCACAAAAATGTTTGCAGCTATTTTCGTATCGGAGAATGGGCCATCTTTTCTCTTTGATGAGTCCGATAGGGATTTAAAAAAAAAAAACAAAAAAAATCTCATTTCAAACTTTTTCAAAAAAAGAAAAAATCAGTTTTCTCTCTTTTGGATTCAAATCTGAGAACCTTTGATTTCTTCCTTTTCGGACAATGGCTCGCCGAAATCGTTTGTAGCCAACGTTCAGATTAGGAGGGGCCATTCGCTCTCTTTGATGGGTCCATTAAAGATCTTAAACAAAAAAAGAGAGTTACAAAAAAAATCAGTTTTCTCTCTTTTGGATCTTAATTTGAGAAATTTTGGTTTCTTCCTTTTCGGACAATGGCTCGCGGAAATCGTTTGTGGCCAACGTTTGGATTGGGAGAAGCCGTTTGCTCTCTTTGATGGGTCCATTAGCGATTTTAACAAAAAAGAAGTTCAAAAAAAAAAAAAAAAAAAACCCACTAAGGTTGCGCCAATTGCGTTCTTTGACCATGGCGACGCAATAATGTGTTGGAAATTATTTTGCCTATTGGCTACGCACAGGTGTCTGTTGGGAAAGCTCTAACTTTTTATCTGCACCATTGCCAATGCACGATTTGAGTCCGCAAAGCCCCATTTAGTAATTCTCCTTTTTGCCAAAATAACCTGAGCACATCGTTTTCAACGCTTTGATTTATTTCCAACTCTTTGCCTCTTTCATGTGCTTTTTTCAAAGAAAAAAAAAAAAAAAAAACCAAAGAAAGAAAAATCTTCTAGGGGTAACTTCAATGGCTTCTAGAGGAGTAGGCTGGGAACTTTTTTTAGTGGGGCCACTTGTGCCCATATATGGGTAATCAAAGTTTTTCAAAATGATCAACTTACTTATTTAAGGGGCATCCCAATTTTTTATTTAGAATTGAGTTGGTCCAACCGTAAGATTGATCACACAAGAAAACATGGCTAAAAAATGTTGTTTTATTAACTTTTTTTTTTTTTTTGTGTTCAATGGTACGGTGAGTTAACCTCCATTTAGAATGAGATTTGACGATAGTTTAAATGTACGGAGTGCTCATTCTGAACAACCTTGATTATTCATCGATGGTCGGACCCATATATAAGGAAATCCTCCACCCAATTTGAAAAAAGGACACATAAGGCCTGTACTTTAAGCCCATAAGCAACTTAAAAACCTAATAAAAATCCCAACCCGTCCTTTGTCCAAATCTACCATAATCCTCAATTGTTTCCCTCTCTCCTTGATCTTCCTCTCAGACATCAACATTGGTGTACAGCACACGGCGCACCTCGGTGCCCCTCTCAAGTATTATTCTCTGTCTCTTGATCCTCGCCTCTCTCTCCTTCTCTCCTCTCACTATCTCTCGTGTGCCGAATCATGATTGGCTTTGTTTTTTAATTTTTAGTTTTTGAGTTTTGGCTGGTTGGGAGCAAGTGATATCTGTTTGGTCGGATTGCAGACTAACGTGGGTGCAATATCTCATGGAAGGTGGGCCCATATACATGTGATTTATTATTGTAGGCCCATATCTTATTGACAATTAGGGCCAAGCCCAGCACAACCTGTTCAACGTCGGCACCCTGCTCAGCATGTCCCATCCATTAGCCAGGCTGGTCCGAGCCACAGCATGTAGACAGGTGTTCCAGCCCGACCCAATTTTCATCCCTATTTCACAAGACTCGATCCCACAGCTCAAGATTTCCTTCCCGCTGAAACTCACACTTTGGATATCTCTTCTCGCTGAAAAGCAGAGGCGATTCGTATCTCCTGTTTTCTCCTTCCAGCATAACAGCAGGTTCGACGCCCTGTAACTTCTCATTGTTGGACGTGAAGGTAGGTAATCAATCGATGAAAATGAATGATTTTTGAAGGACTTTTTTAAGGGTTTCAGCTATCAATCTTTTGAAACCTTTGTGAAACTCATATTGGAGTAAGGAATCTGATCTTAGAAGAAGAGGAAGATCAAGTTCAAGCTCTTTTAAGTGACTTTTAGGGTATCTTTTGGTTTTTGAGCTTTGAAAATCGATGAAGAGAAAGAAAGGAAGATGGAGCTCTTTTTTTTGGTGATTTCAGTCTTTGTCTGTCTCCCGAAATACACAGCCACTTCCTTTTGGGGATTTGAAGGTCTTCTTCTTCTAATTATTATAAGTTCTGATTTACAGTGAAGATTTTGGGGATTTTGAGGGTCTTCGATTAGAAATTGGTGGTAAGGGTTAGGGTTTCGCAAATACTCAGATGGGCTCTTGGATTTCTCTTTTCTATTCAATTTTCAGAAAGAAACTCCCTTTTTCTCATCATGTTGCCGCCTTTCTTTGTGGATCATGAAAGTCCACTCTCTTCAAGGACCCAATCTCATCTCTCTATTGGGTTTTGGTTTTAGCTCATTCTCTTCATCGTCATTGCTTGATGTGATTTGCGAGGAGTACTATTGGACAAAGGGAGCACGGCATCTTCTTCTTCAACATGCTGACCTTTCAAATTTTCAGAGTAGTAGTATTGGATAGAGCAGCTTCTTTGAGGGCAAAGCTGTCATCAATGAAGCTTTTGGAGCCCTTTTGGCAATCATCTTCTCAGTCTTCACCCCTTTTCTAGTAAGATCTTTTATCCTATTTTTCTTATATAAATGATATTTCTAGGAATATGGTTATGGGGCGCAAGGAATCAACCACGAGAGGTTTGTATAAATAGTGATATTACATCAACATGAATCTTACCAGAAAAGATGTGAATCTTACCGGGATGTGCATTTGGTAATCTTTCATTACTTTGCATGATATTTCTATTTTGCTATCTGAACTATTTGATGCAGGGTGCAGAACTTAACATTAGTTTTATGTGTGCATATTTAGTGGTTCTATGTTTCATTTGAATGTTCTTACGGAAAATCCTATTTGCAGATGATTGTGGAACCTGAGTAACGAGTGCCAGATTTTGTCAAGGCTGGGGCGGACATTGATAGTGTTCATTGCAAGCAATCATCCACTATCCATTTACATAGGACTCTTTATCAGGTAACCCTATCCTTTACACCAATGTTTGAACTGATTCTGCTGATTAGATTAATTTATTTGTTGGGATCATAGTGAGTTTGCGTTTTCAAAGTACCTGTGTTGAAGAGAGATAATTCGTTCTTTAACATATTTACAATAGTGGCTTCAAGGAATAAAAAATCTTTGTTTTTAGAGGCATGTTTCCCTCTGTTTTAATTGGTTAAGTAATATGCATAGTGTCAAAATTTTGATGCCTTTTTTTACCAGGCGAAGTTATGTAATAATTATTTAATTTCATTGTTCTTAGGACCTATTTGTTTGCATATAATATGTAGGAATTGACTTTTTAATCTCTGCGTTCCCTCACATCTTCGTTTTTGGTTCTGTTTTTTTTTTTTTTTTCTTTTTTTTTTTAATAGCAACAGTTTTTTTGCTTCTTTCTTTCTTTTTCCTGAGAGCTTTATGTTAGTGAAGAAGAAACAACCCACAAATTTACATACACATTTGGACAGCCATCAACAGCCCACATATATGCATACACATTTGGTGATGGTGAGAAAAACAAAATAGTAGTTGGTAGGCGTCATATAGACAATTTGGACAATGGCAGCAGTGATAATTTTTCTTTTTGGTGAGGATGAGGAAGAGGTTTGTATCAATGTCGGTTGTTTTTGGTGATCAGGTGGAGCCTAGACCTAGAGTTCCAAGGCTGATGGATGAGGCCAAGGCTACAGGATGATAACAACTTAAATTTATTTTGTTTTGGTATTCAATTCTCTCTCTGTCTCTCTCTAAGCATACATTGCATGGATTTTTTTTGTTGGGAATTAAACTTCTTGTTTCCTCAATCGCAACTAAAGTTCTGCTATACTTTGTCTTGAAAATCTTGTTATATGAAGAAGTTGTTACTTTATAGTCTTTATGTTGTTAAAAGTTATGATTTGGGCTAATCCAATATTTATAACTACTAAAAAATTGTTGTTAAGAGTTTATGTAATGGAATTAGTAGATTCTCGTTGTAATTGGTAACAAAATGGGAAGTTGGAATGCAATCCTGTCTTCTTCAAAGATGGGACAAATTCAAGCATCAAACAAACTTTGATCAACATGAAATTAGACGGTGATTAGTCAGTCAATTACCTATTCAATGAGGCCATAATTGTCTATGTTGACATGATTTTGCGTAGTTATGACCTGTTTTCTGAGAAGGTGTAGCCTAATAATGAATTTAATTAGATTTTGTCCATAATTGATGTATTCATGTATAGTTCAAAGTTGAGCCTATAAATACATGCATCTCCTCTTTTCAAGTTTCAACAGTCTTTCATTCAATTAATAAAATTTTGGAGAATTTCTCTACTTAGTGGACATGTATGTGTTTTTGCTTGATCTTGGATGTAGAATACCATCTCTCTTTCAAGCTTTTGGCTTACAAGTTACAATTCAACCTTCAGGTTTTAATTCGTGTCTCTTCAAGCTTCTACTTGGTTTTGACCCTAAAGTTTGTTCCATCACCTTCCTATATCAAAGTGGGCATTAGAATTTCAGAACCTAGTGGATTGGCACAACCCTAGCTGCATGATTCAGCTACTTAATTGCTTATTACTGGGAAAGCCTTATTTGAACACTCAAAAATTAGAGCCTACTATATTGTTTATAAGGAATGGTAAATCTTTCTGTCCCCTGTTTGGTGGGTGAGATTGGAATCATGGTATTAAGATTTGGTATGAAACGAAGTTATGTCACCCTCACATGCAAGAAAATAAAGTTGCAACAATCCTATCACTTTGGGTTCTGGCAATGAACATTATCGATTTTCTTCTATAAGTTTGAAGGAATTTTTGTGCTTGTATGATGAATTTATTTGACTTTATGGCATTTACACAAGTGTCCGAGTATTCTGGCATGACTTAATTTATTCTGCTTACATTGCCTCACTCATTTTTCAAGCTTGGAATGGCCTCTGGCATCCTTCTCTAGCTCTTTTATGGTTTGATGGGATGCTATATTGCTGTTTTCTGGTTATATCTATCAACAGTGGTTTGAAGGTCTTGATGGGCTATTGGGGAAGCACTGAAGGAACGTTGGAATTGCCTTTAACTACACTTTTTTCCTGTTTGGATCCGTCATTCAGTTTATAGCCTGTGCAAGGTATGTGTTCTTGAAGCATTGATGTTGTTAAAATGAACAGTGGGGAGTCAGACTATTATGAACACATACAATTCTGATCACTTCTTTTATATGTGTTTTATGATCGAAGATTTTATATTCACTTGTATATTTCATGATGGAGATCCTCTGAGGCTTCTAAGAAAAATGAAACAAAAGAAAAATAAAAAGTTGTTTACTTCACCATTTTAGGCTTTGTTACTTATATAACCCATTCAAAACATGGGTCTCACTTCAAATGACACATAGCTAAAAGATTCTACCTGATTTTGAATAAACTGCAACCTGGTGAGGAGGAGTCATCAAATAGATGGTTAAAAAAATAATAAAAAAATACAACCATCTAACTTCAATGAAGGATGGGATGGTAAAAATTTGTGCAGAATCTTTTTTCCCCATAATCTCCATGCTCTTGAGGTCGCAATGGTGAATGCTTTGTGTTGGGACTTGGAACTAGTAATTAATTGGCATCAGCTTGGATATATACAAGACTGTTGCTCTATCAATCATACGTTAGAAGATCATACAGTGACCTTATCAATCATATGTTAGAAAATCTTATTATTTTTTGTTGTGAGAGTTTTTATTTTTATTTTTGGGTAAAAACGTGTGGAAAAAAGACTCTATGACAGTTGCCTTTTATCTTCTTTGTTCACCATGTTCTCATATAAGTTGAATAGGAGAAATGGTCGAGTGAATTTAGGTACAATACAAGTACTCGTGAGAAATCTCTGTTGTGGTTGTTTACTTCTTCACAATCAAATGATGCTTATTGGAGTAGATACTAATCACATTGTTGTTTTAGTTGTATTTTCTTTTTCAAAATTTTAGGTACTCAAGAGGTAGTAAAAATAGATCAAAGACGTGCAACTTATCTAAAGATTTGACTCAAGATAGATCAGAATGGAGAAACAAAATTCATGCAGCAGATGCCAACATAGGTGGGACAAGTCTTTGATGATGGTGATGATGAAGTAACTTTGAGGAAATAGATCGTAGCTGCGTCATTGTAGCGTGTAAAAGATTCTGGGCATAATTTTGGAACTATAATTTTTGTATTTATATTTTTAATTTGAATGGAATTTTGAAGTGAAGATTTTATAGTTTTCCTCTTGGGGATTACCTTGTTTATTTTTATCACAAACATTTGTGGATGTTAAAGATTTTTGGAAATGATCAAATAATAATATTTGTGTATTTTAGAGATTTATGGGTTTATTTTGGTTTATGGATGTAGGATATTTGGTTGTGGATGTGATTTTGGAACTGTTGGTGAACCTATTTTAATTTGGGTTATGCATCAAGTTTGTTTGTTTGAACATGTATTCAGATTCTTATTTGTGGTATATAGGGAGAAATGAAAATTTAATTAAAAAATAATAATAATCTTTCACGATGCACCAGCGTGCGTTGCGAAAAAGAAAATGTATTACAACATTTCGCGACGTGATTTGTGCGTCGGCGAAGTTGCATTTCCCAACACGTTGGTCCAAAGATATAGCGCATTCCCAACGCATTGGTAGCGTCGGCTATTTAATGTATTCCCAACACATTGGTAGCGTCTGCTATTTTATGAATTCCCAACGCTTAATCAATCGTCGGCCATTACCATGAATTCCCAACGCACTACGAGCATCGTCTATTACTAGGAATTTCCAACGCACTACAAGCGTCGGCTATTACTATGAATTCTCAACGCGATGCTAGCGTCGGCCATTACTAGGAACTCTCAACGCACTACCAGCGTCGGCGTTTATTTTGCCAACACTGGTAGTATGTTGGCAAATATGGTTTTCAAATCAGGAAAGTCGGGCTTTTTGCAGACGCACATCTCTTTGCCGACGTATTGGCTGACGCAACAGTGCGTTGGCAATTGTACAGGGATATGCCGACGCTGTTAAAATAGCGTCGGCTATGGATTTGGCTACACATGATTGCCCACGCGCGGCCGACACGCGGAAATACGTTGGGAAATTATTTGCCGACTCAAAACCTACCTTTCTAGACGCGATGACTGCGTTGGAAAAACTGTATTTTGTTGTAGTGTCAACTAGAATTAGAAGATAACCAAAAGAAAGTATAACACCCCAGGACTTGGCATCTTACTGAGGCATTGTGTATCCAAAACAATGACCTGATGGTCCTACAACACATAAGGTATACCCCAAAGCAGGTCCGAAGACTAATTTCATCCTTCATCCTTTGACTTTAACAAAGAACAAGGATAGCACCTAGGACTCGCAAGTTTGCATATTGCTGAGGCAGCGTGAATAGAGCAGGTCCAAAGACTAATTTCATACTTCAACTTCTGGCTTTATTGATCTCTGCTACATCCTCCATCTATTTATAGTTCAGTAGTTGCAGATATAAGATATTCTAGACACAGATTTTTCGTAATCTCCATCTAAGATAGGACCATCAGATCAGCTGTCTGGATCACCAAGCCATGGGTTTCAAATAAGATAATGGAAACAATAGGGTACTAGTTTACCTGCATTGCCAAAAACTTCTAAGAGTGAACGCAAGTACTCTAGACACTGACCATCCTTAAGATGGGTCAGAGCAGCTGCAGTGGTGGATGGTGAATTGAACAAAGATCCATTCTTCCTCTGATATTTCATCACCTCCTTCCAGTCCTGTAATTTTCCCAATCCTTCTGCAACATATGCAAGATAGACTTTTCCTCCCTCGCTCCCAGAATTTCTGAATGAAAGCAAAAGCAAATATTGTGTGGCAGTGAAAGCATCTCACCAATAATATAAAATGCAAGCATATCAAAATCCTTAATCAGAAAAAGGTTTCCTGAAATACATCATGGAAGATCCAACAACGTATAATAAAATTTCCATGTATCTCATGCATTCTCTCTCTCTCTCTCTCTCTCTCTCTCTCTCTCTCTCTCTTCCCCTTTTCTTCTCTGGTTGATGATTGATCACGTTTTTGCGTTTTCAACGAAAAGTAAAATAAAACAAGGAGCGGAGCTTCCATTTTAAATGGGTTCAGTCAATGACACAATGAGCGGTCCAAAAGGGTACCCATTTCTTTTATTGGAATGGTGTGGTTTTGGGCCTTTGGCTAAAAGGATGGATTCATGATTCACCATGTATCTCATGTATCTCATCCATCATTATCTCATTTTTCATTTACTGTGAAAAATGAAAATCAAAAGATTTCATTTGTACCATTCCATTGTTTCTGCTGTGAAATGTGTTTATACTTGAGTAAGAATGCAGAAGTGTCCAAATATTTCACTCAAGTTGAGAAAAACAATTTCAACTTAGAAAATAAAAAACCTCAAAACAACAACAAATCTATCGTCATTAGAGGCCATTTTGTTTTTTACGAAAAAAGGTCATTAGACACATTAGTTTCACACACTTGCCCAAGATCAAGCCTTGGGTCCTTAAGTTAAAAGTATCGCTCCAGACTAGTGACCAACTCAGAAAAGAAAAAAAAATCTTTCCTACTCTCTTTACCCAGAAAAAAAAAATCCTAATCTAAAACACAACATACCTACACTCAGAAGGAAATGAATGGCTAAAAGAGTAAATATATATATATATATATATATATGACAACTTGTACATTGTTGCAACTCAATCCAACAGTGCATTCAAACACACAGGTACACCAACAAATCACCAATGGCTTTTTTGGCCACTAGCTCTCTCCTTTTTTGGTCACAATCTTTATCCCATATGACACAAATTCCAACCAAAAAAAGCTTCAGCAACCTTCCTCTCAATGAACAGATTCTGAGAGAAGGGGTAGGCAAATGACAAAAGAAAACTCAAGAAAGTAAATTAAAAGAAATTATTTTATTACAAGAAACAGAAGAGTTAAAGTGTGTTCATACCTTGATTCCACGAGTAAGGATTCAGAAAAAGACTCTTCCCATCTGCATTAACATGAAAAGGACCAACTTCCTCTGCCAACCCGTAAGCAAATGGAAGAACACCTAGTTCCTGAAACCATTTGTTGGATCAGAAACAAATGCACAAAAGTAAAATGAAAACAAGAAGAATCATCCAACCAGAAAAAAGCATGTTTGGTTAGCTTTGATTTCTTTGGAAGTTAAAGATAAATACCTGCAATTTATTGAGAAGAACACGATATGATGCCAACAAAACATGGCAATCTGGCACATGAAGAGCTAAATGCAATAAAATGAAAAGTTGAACAAAACAACAGACCTCATAGCTTATATTTAAACAAGCAAGTTTTATCATAATCAGCATTGTTTAACATCATTATCATAAATCTAAAACAGATCAAGATCCATCCACAACAACCCATCAACTAAAACAGATCCATCCTACTTCAACATTGTTTAACATCATTATCATAAATTTAAGACTGAAACATCTTTTGCCTAATCATCAATCTGCTCCCTGCAACACAAAGAAAATAAATAATTAAATTATCTTCTTACAAATCATATAATGCAAAATCATGGTAATATTAAGTAAACAATAAATAAGTATTTTTACCCCTTCGGAAGGATCCCTTCGCTGGGGAGATAATCGTTGTCTCATCTCAGCAATAATGGCATGCATCAACTTCATCTCTTCTAAATGTGCACGTTTCTCTTCTTCTTGGTTCTTCTTCCACTCCTCCATTTGACGCTTCTCTTCTTCTTGGTTCTTTTTTCACTCCTCCATTTGACGCTTCTCTTCTTATTGGTTCTTCTTCCACTCCTCCATTTGTTGGAGTTTTTCATGCATTGAGCTTAGTTCAGTCTGCAACTCATCAAAAGCGGCCTGAGATTGGCGCAACGTGGAGCCAAAGACTGAAGTGGGCATTGGACCTAGCCCATATCCACGTACACGACCATGCCGCTCTGCTCCCATCACCTGAGTATATATATCATCACCTATGGAGCTAGAAGATCCTCCTTTTTGGGCAGCACTTAGTTCCTTAAACTTTGATTGAACGGAAAAATTAATTAGTGTCATTATACATAAATTGAGGCTTATTGTTAAAATTATCAAATGACGTACAATGATTTCCATTGATTTCTCATCAACAAGAGTCCCGTCCTTCCGACTATGGGTGCGAATAAATAGATCCGCCCGAGTAGGTATGCTCCCATCCTGCTCCGAGTCTATCCATGTACAAAGTTAATTTCATTACACAGTTGAATGTCAACGTAAATTCTAAAATAATAAATAATGTATTGAACCCATGTACCTCCTCATCTCTATGTCGAGCAAAACTCTTAGTCCATCCTGTATGTCTAAGTTTTTGGGAGCTACGACTGGCCTTATTTTTTGAAGCCACAACCTACATATATACAACAATATTGCAACAATTTAAAGACACGAGCAAAAAGGACTCTTTCACTAAAACATTTTAACAATGGTTTCATACCTGAACCTCTGGACTGCCCCAATATTGCACAAGACATGCCCAATCTTCACTAGTAACGTCAGGGGGTCTATGCTGAAGTCGTTCATCATCTGTATTCCACAGAGAATAGTACTTATCCTTAATGTCCTTTTTATAATCTCTGTATTTCTTTCCTAAACTTTGTAGAACCCACTTTTTCCTCTCATCATCAACCACCGCATAGTCCTAAGATTCAAGATTAAATAAGGATCACGAGAAGTGATTAACTAAAGAAGGCAGATGTACTAGTATGCAAAAATAAATGGTTCATTACTATTTACCTGGATATGCTTCCACATTTTCTCTTTTGATTGCTCTGGAACGTCAGCCCATTTCGTAACCTGTAATGGTGCATTACCAGGTGTCCTTACAATTATTCCACATAATGTGGCGAAAGGCCTAGCATTATCGCCTATAGGTTGCCCTTCTGCATTGAACTGCACAATTAGTTTATCATCGGGCCACCTATTAAACAACTTAATGTGTCGGTTGCTCCCTCGAGTCCTCTTTTTTTCCCACTGGTAGGATTTGTTTTCAGAGTTTAAGAGTTGATAACCGATACAATACTAAAGAATAATCTGGTATCTTTGATCTATCAAATTTAAGTCATCTTACTTGAATTGTTGCCAATCCCCCCAACCTCTGTACGGGGCAGGCTCACTTTGGATCTTAGATGACCTAGACTCTGTAGGCTGTGGCGGGGGATGTATGGAGGAACTCTGACTAGATCTGCTTCGATGAATCATGGCAATCTTCTAAATTACCTAAATCACATAATCAAATATAATCCATCAAGAATATGGATTTGAATTAAATAAGTGGACAATAAATGGGCAATAATGTGGTATCAACATTAGAGGTATCAACAAAAGACACTAAATTCCATAAGAATGTTTCTTTACATCCATGCCCCTTTACTTCGTTTGTGGGGGTAATACTTCTTGTGATCAAACATCGATTGACTACTTGTTCAAATGTGATAAAACCAACCGATGGGGTTCCACTGATCTAGGACTGAAATCTGTATCCATTAACAGATAAAAATCTTAAATTTTGTGGGTTTCCACATATCCTCTATCAATCAATATAGCATCAGCACTTTTATTTGCCACCATGTAATAATAAATATGTAAAAACACCACTATCATGGACGAAACCACATATGCATTCAATGTGGAGTGGAATTGCCATCTTTTTGTAGTGTAGTTCCTATGAAATGCAAATGGCTTTAGACTTAATGTACTGTTGGAAAGAAATATTGTGGCATAACTTAGCGATTGGGCATCTAGAAGAGATCTACATGTCAAGCAATGCCAAATTGCCAAAGGCATTTGCCGTTAATTGAATGTTGAATGATTCATCCACTTCACCCACTTCTTCACATATTTTTTAGTCTCACTGTGTGGGAAGCAACAAGTCACCATAGACTGTCTTCAAATAGGAAATTTAACACTTCGGAGAGCTACGTAATAATTGTCTTCGTATGAAATCAACTTTTCCTTTGGTTATATGGATTACTTTGGTGCCTTCAGTTAAGATCTCACACCCATACTAGCAAGATTAACTCCAATTTTTTCATTCAGCAGACCAACTTGCGAGCAATTAGGCCAAAGCTCTGTTGAATGTTGACAGGGATACTAATCTCCACCACAAGCTCTCTATCCCTTGAGCATAGAATGTAGTTGTTACCAGAGTTCTGTAAATAAGTTATGTACGTTGGGAATCGCCGTATGATCACTTTATCTTCCACATCTGACTAAAGAAACTGGATCTCAAAAGTCACAGATATAACTAAAATTCAGAATTACCCAAATCACCACAAGAGCAAAAGTACTATTCTTGGTAATACCATATGCATGTTCTATCTGTTATGGGTATCTAACTAAAAGATCATTTCTCAAAAAATCCATCAACTGTTAAAGGTGTATTTATGAAAAACATGCATTCATTCATTTGCAAATCAAACTCTGTTAACCCACAAATAGCAATCTGAAACAAAATCATAGGCACCAAACAGAGCACATGTGATCCTCAGGGGTTAAATTGAATTTCTAACATTTAAAGCTTTTGGTAAGTTAAAAGAAGAAAAAGAAGAAAAATCAGGAAACATGTATTAAACTAAACAAAATTATTGTCCAAATTCACAGTATTAAGTGATTTAAGGTGTTTTGGATGTCCACCAGTTAGCAAGGGGTCTGAAAAGTCTGCCTAAACATTCAAACTTACTTAAGAATTGGGGCGCATCCAAAGAGAGACAACTAGTGGATGGCTTTGTAGGCTCACCTTCCAACCTTGCTACAACTGATCACAACTATTTACCCTGCATAAAATAATAGTTATCAGTTGGATTGTCATTGACTTTATGCTTTCTAAATAAAAAGTGGGGTCGATTTTTTTATGGATGGACTCGCCTAATCCATTGCACGTCCTTTCACCTAGCTAGTAGGGTTAAGATCTTCCTTCACATCCAATGACCCCTTCTGGGCTGACCATAGAATCTTCATATCCAATTTGTTTGGTGGAATTTCTGATATGAATTTAATAGGTTGAAAGTTTTCTACATCAGTGCTAGTTGCTATATCCCCCATTTGAAGTTTTCTTTTTGATTGATGAAATTTCGAAGATTTAACCTTCCGACTTGTGAAATTTTCTAAATTTCCTTTTCCAAGATGTTGATATGTACTTGAGGGGACAACATTTCTTCAACCAAACATGCCTTATGCTCACTGTAAAAAAACATTGTATTGTTGCACAATTTGAAGCCATTTCACATCTATATTAATCTTCATTCATCCCATTTGCTCTTCAATGCAAATCAAGCATTCTTTTTGGGTTGGATCCACTCATGTCCACCATTTACAAGCCTAACACAGTCTATCAATAATGAAGAGTCTCATCTAATGAAGAGCTATTGCAGCAGTGAAGGGAAAAAAAGTAATTCACCCGCAAAACATATAGATGTTGATCATTTTTTCTACAAGTGTTGTAATAGCCTGTAGTTTGAAAATCTAAAGTTTGACCTTGTTAAGAGTAAAAGCTAAGGTTTGGTGGCACCTGATTCAAGCTGTTTCATTTTGGTTTAACCATGATATCAACATGACATTGTAATTACTAAATAAACAAATCTAAAAAGAAAATTTCAAAAAATATATATCTAAAAGTAAATAAACCAAGCAAAAATATAAAACTTCAAAATGATGATATCAACAACCAATAATAGTTTCAAGTTTTGCATTTTATTTTCATTTTTTTTTAAAATTTATTTTACAATGTTTGAACAATTCAAATAGTTGCATTGCTGGATTAACCGAATTCAAATAAAGATGAGCAACTTTGATTGAATTGTGCCAGTCCATTGATAGGTGGGTGGTGAGACATCTCCCTTGATCTCTTCTGAAACACTCATAAATAAATCTTCAGTTGTAGCTATATGGGTTAGGTACTATGGATTATATTAATTAAAAAAGAGATAATTATTCCATTATTTCCAACCTACCTCTACAATGTTACAAGTTTCTATTAATTGAAACAGTTATCCTATATGATATAGATTCAAAATTGGAGTTAAATGTTTAGTGCCATATTCACTCTTCATTCTTTAAACCTCTTTTATCAAAATAAAAAAATAGAGAGAAAAAAATGAAAATACTTTAAGCAAGATCCATGCATGGCTGTTCATTTGAATGGCTTCACATGCAGCAAAATAAATTAGATGACATGTATTGCATCCAAGCAGAGCAAAATGTGGAATATACGGGGAGAAGACAAATGATTAAATGCGAGCAGCAGTTGCAGATAAGGATTCCTGTTAAAGTTTGAGGACTACAGCACAATGCTCTTTGTTTCACCAGAAGCAATACAAAGTAGTTCTCTACATTTTTCAATACATGTAAAGCCCTTAAACTTAACGAAATTGAGAATATTAAGAATCTAAACTCAACTGCATTACCTGCCAGCAATCTTAATCACCACCAACGTCAATAGAGATACCATCTCCTTCTCCATCACCGTTGTCAGTAGAGGTATCATGTCCCTCACCATTATCAATAAAGTCATCTACTTCATGTTCTTGGGTTTGATGAGGAAGAACAATATTTGCATCAAGAACCACTCCTTCGATATCAGATCTATTCCAAGTGATAACACCATCATTGGTGTCTACCATATCTGTTGACTCAATGTGCAAATCGAGCTCAATTTGTTGGCAAGGATCTACTTCCGACTCCATATCGTATAAGTCTCGAGGTTGTATCTTTATCGCCACATGCCAATTGGGCTCGTTGGTGTCTTGGACGTCAAAAACTTGTTGTGCCTAATTTGCAAGAATAAATGGTTCATTGGTATTTAAGGTTCATGTGAAGTTCACACAGGTGAATCCATACTCATCTTGCTTGATTCCCTTACCACCACGGTTCATTACATCCCACCAATCACATTTGAATAACACGATCCGATTCCCACCGATATACTGTAACTCAATAACATCTTTTAAGACACCATAATAGCCAATATTGCCGGTCATCGGGTTCGAGTCTCTTGCACTTGCAAAGCTCGATGTCTCTGCAGTTAAGAAAACTCCACTATTTTGAGTTTTCATTTGTCTCTCGTGATCTTCTATGGAAATCTAAAGCCATTTACGATGTACCCCTTAAAGCACCTCACTGCTCGAAGGGGAGGCATAGCTAATAATTGTAGTTGTTCATTTGCATGCTCACCATCTACTTGCATCTGTGAAACTTATTTGGATTGGATAAGGAAATTAATACATCCCAATCACATTATTCACCACTATTACTACACTTAATAGGAAAGATGCATATTTTATACAACACTTACATCGCTTCGAACCATTTACCAAATTCCTTGATATGCTTGCGGTCTACATCCCTAACACTTATACGACCACCATGAGCATCCTTAATCATCTACTTATGTGTCATGCACAATAAATCATTTTTATCATTATCCAAATGGGAGGAAAATGTATCATTTACTATATATATCGTTTCACTAGATTTGGATATAGTAGTCTTATCGAACAAATGGGGCAACATCATCACAGTTATTCAACACATATAGATGAGCCTGCTCCCACTCATCTGTACTTAGCGTGCGCAAGGTTACCTTCCCTAAGGCACGACCAGTCCCTGTGAAAATGGAAAACTTTGCATGTGATTTAGCATCACCACCATCGTAATTCCGAATCGGTCGGTTGAACCTTATCTCAACCTCCTGCAAGTATCTGGAGCAAAATGTCGAACATTCTTCTGAAAGGTACTGTTCTGCTGTTGAACCCTCCGGGCGACTTCTATTACGTACATATGACTTCAACGTGTGCAAGTATCTATGGGAATACAATTGTTGATGTTATTGCCAATACAACTTGAAATGACAAGTTGATATTATATATATACTGACCTCTCGATTGGATACATCCACCGGTATTGCACTGGTCCGGCAAACTTCGCCTCATCGGCCAGATGAATAGGCAAATGAACCATGATATCAAAAAATGCCAGTGGGAAGATCATTCCAATTTACACAGTGTTAGGATTGAAGTTGATCTAGCTCTGAGACCTTTAAAACTTTCGAACACAACTGCCTAAAGAAAGTAGACAATTGAATCAAAACTGAACACACGTCCTTCGGTAAGAGTCCACGTATTGCAATCGAAAGTAGTTGTTGCATTAGAACATGACAATCGTGACTCTTCAGCCCCGAGATCTTGCATTGTTTGACCTGAACACATTGTGCAATGTTCGACGAATAATTATCCGGAACCTTCACCTCCTTCAAGCATTGACATAACTTTCATTTCTCATTTAAAGACATTGAGTAGCATGCAGAGGGTAATACCAACCTACTTCCTTCCTGTTTTGGGTGGAGATGTTCCCTTATGCCCATTAACTTTAGGTCAAGACGAGCTGTTAAAGTGTCTTTTGTTTTCTTCTCTATGTTCAACAGTGTTCCTACCACACTGTCACACACATTTTTTTTTATGTGCATAACATCCAGATTGTGCCGCAATATAAGATCTTTCCAATAAGGCAATTGGATGAAAATACTCTTCTTCTTCCAATTCTTTGGCAAATTACACTCATCCCTTTTTCTCTTCCTCCCCATCTTATCCTTATCTGCCTTACCGAATGTGATTTGCTCATAGTCACGCAATTGATCAAGTACATCATCACTGGTTAATGCATTTGGTACACTTCTCAATTCCTTAAATCCATTAAAAGATCTCTTATCGTGTCGGAGCTTATGATCATGTGGTGAAAATCGATGATTTCCCAAGTAACACCACTTACGTTCATTCTTCAATCTGATTGAACATGTGTCCTTGTTGCAAGAGGGACAAGCCTTTTCCTCTTTAGTGCTCCATCGTGATAAGTTAGCAATCACTAATAGTCCATAAGACTGCTGCATGCATCTGGAAATTCTGTTTTGAAGAGGCATCGTATGTCTCAACTCCATCTGTCCATAATTCCTTCAACTCCTCTATCAACGGTTGCAGGTAAACATCAATGTTGTTCCCAGGAGACTTAGGGCCAGGAATAAGCAATGACAACATGAAAAATGATTGCTTCATATACATCCATGGTGGCAAGTTGTAAGGAATGAGAATGACCGGCCATGTGCTGTGAGCAATACTCATGGTATTAAAAGGATTGAAACCATCGCTCGCTAACCCAAGTCTAACATTACGAGGCTCCGAACCGAACATCGGGAATACATCGTCTAAAGTTGACCATGCCTCAGAATCTGCAGGATGCCTCAACACCTCGTCCTTTATGTGGCCCTGATCATGTCATCTCATGTACTCGGCTATATTTTTAAGACATTAATAACCTTTGAAGCCTCAGTTTCAGTGGAAAATAATGCAAAATCTTTCGGCTATCTTTTTATCCTTTGTAGACGAAATTACAGCCTATTTAGTAGAGTGACATGTCATCGATTTCCACCTAGACTCACCACATACGGCACATTCATTCGTATTCTCATATTTCTTCCAGTACAACATACAGTTATTCGGGCAAGCATCTATTTTTATGTAGTGCAGGCCAAGATCCCGAAGTATCTTTTTTTATTCATAGTGATTCTTAGACAAAATTTCACCAACGGGAAGTGCCTCTTTTAATGACTCAAGTAACATGTCGAACAACTTGTTACTCCATCCATTAAGATACTTCAAGTGAAATAATCGTACAAGGAAAGAAAGTTTTGAGAATTTAGTGCAACCCAGATATAGTTCATTCTCGGCATCCTTCAAAAGTTTGTAAAATTTATGTGCTTTCATGTTAGGCCCATTCGGATGCTATGGGGGTTGTACCACCTACAACCTTCGAAGATGCAATCAAGAGGGCTTATAAGTTTGAGAATTTCCACCACAAGATCCTCAGACTTCAAGGCAAAAGGCAGTAACAGCAACAGAACAACCACGGGCTTGAGGTTTCGTGGGGTTGCCACAGGCTTTAGACTTTGTGATGGCTGCCTTTGGTGTCGGAGCAGCGACATGATTAGAGGTAGTTTTCTGCTTTTTGGCAGATACGGTTTCTTCTGCGGGGAGTGGGAATGGTCCCAGTAACCCGAAGACAATGGCTCGAGGAGTAGAGGTCAACCCAGTGTTTTGAGAGTTGCCAAGGGAGATGACACTTCGGCAGTTAGTAGGGCGTTTGTAAGTGCGCTTGTTTTGTTTCTCTTGAAGCATGAGCTGGTACTTGTTCTCATCAAAGGTGATGGTCAATGAAGCTGCCATTGTTAGTTTGGAAAATTTCTAAAACAAGACCACATCCATTAATAATCACAAGAATCTGGTGATCATAAACGGAAAAGAACTATGGTTTTGTCTTTTCAAATCGCTCGAGGGGACATGGCCCGACCCAAGCTAGGTGAAGAAGGCAAAAAGTCATAGATGGTACAATTGTTCTAAACGCAAGTATAGAAGGCTTAGAGTGAGCGTGTCAGTGACTGTTAGAAGCAATTGTAAATCTTAATTCAAATTATCGAGAAGCGAGGCTCATTCGAAGTAAGTTGATATAAGGTTGGAGATACAAATGTATCGGTCGCGAATATAGTAGACCCGAAAGGGCGTACTAGCACCGCTATGCACAAATGTTGCAAATCGCATCCTTGGAATGGACACGAGATGGTTTTTTTTTAAAAGGTTAAAATTGGATTCAGAAAAGAGAGCAAATTGTATTCCAATCCGAATGGAAGGTACAAGCGATTTCCGCGAGCTTTCATCTAAAAGGGAATGAACCAAGATTTCTCATATTTGAACCCAAAATGATGGAGGTTTTTTTTATTTTTTTATTTTTTGAAAGGTCAAAATTGAATGCATCAAAGAGAGCATGTGGTATTCTAGTCCGAACACAAGCTACAAGCGATTTCCGCAAGCTTTCATCCGAAAGGGAATGAACCAAGATTTCTCAAATCTGGATTCAAAAATTATAGAAGTTTTTTATTTTTTGGGTTTTGAAAAGGTTTTGTTTTTGTTCGAAGAGATTTTGTTTCAGAGTACACGCAGGTTTTCAATTCGGTCTTATGAAACTTCAGTAGATAGATCAGCCCCTAAGTAAGGGTAGTATTACTTAATGAGCCCGTTTAGAGGACCCTTGCCTCGAATAGTCTAACTGTCTCCACACTCTGGACAAGGCTTTTCTTAGATCCACTTTAGTCAAAGAACGCAATTGGTGTAACCTTAGTGGCTCTTTTAAAAAAAAAAAAAAAAACTCTCTTTTTTTGAAGATCTCTAATGGACCCATCAAAGAGAGCGAATTGCTCCTCCCAATCCAAACGTTAGCTACAAACGATTTCTGCGAGCCATTGTCCGAAAAGGAAGAAACTAAAGTTTCTCTAATTCTAATCCAAAAGAGGGAAAACTATTTTTTTTTTTTTTTGAAGAGTTTGAAATTAGACTCTTTTTTTTTTAAATTTTTCTCGGATTCATCAAAAAGAGCGAATGACCCCTCCCAATCCAAACATTGGCTACAAACGATTTCCGCGAGCCATTGTCCAAAAAGGAAGAAACTAAAGTTTCTATAATTCGAATCCAAAAGAGAGAAAACTGATTTTTTTTAAGAGTTTGAAATTAAACTCTTTCTTTTTTTTTTTTTTTTTAAATTCTTATCGGACTCATCAAAGAGAAAATATAACCCATTCCCCAATCCGAACAGGCTCAACATTTCTGCGAGCACTTGCCCGAAAAGGAAATGATCAAAATATCTCACATTGAATTCAAGAAAGAGAAATCAGATTTTTTGTGAAATGAGAAAGAGTGGAAATAAACTAGAGGATAGAAATCTAAAAAGAAAACAAAAATCCCATCTCATTTTTAGATGCAAGATCCAACGTTTTCTTTTTATCTAGCAGTCTCGTCTGGTGGGAACGTGGTTATATTCACATGGCACATATCAAAACATACCTGACCTGGGGGGTGTCTCGAGTCATGCCTGGGTCTCAAAAAGGGGCTCACATTGAGCCAGCTCGATTTTAAGAACCAAGGCTTGCCAAACGGGTCCCATAACATCGAATGACGGAACCCGCTGCCATGGTACCGCACCGAACCCAACACACAAACGCAACCCAACCCTATAAGCGCCAACTTGCCCAAATCCGAAAAAGGCAAGAAAACCCTCTTCTTGCTTCTTCTTCGTCCTCTCGTCATACACAAAACCCTCAACACCTCTCCACTCCAGACGAGCGGGAAGTTTGAGCGCCGGATCAGCTTCACGTGCTGCGGATCTCCCTTTGGAGCACCCTTGTGAGTAAGATTCCTAGCCCCCCTTTTCTCTTGTCTTGCTTAATAGTATAAATGCACGATTCCATGTCTCTTTCACCCTTTTCTACAACATTCAAATGCAGATTCTTCTTCTTCTTTCATCAGAGGCTTTCTTTATCCCAAACCTCTCCGTCTATCTTTCCTGGAGGATTCTTCCTGATTGGATTTGGGGGGGGGTGGGGTGGGGTGGGGTTGGGTGGTTTCCTTTTTGAAAGTTCTGGAAATGGTCTCATCACTCCCTTTCATGGATGAGTGGCTTTCGCCTCGCTTGCATACCAATCTAGTGATGGTTTCTCCAATGTCATGCCTTCCCATGGAAATGGGGCTGTAAATTAGCTAGGCCTCACTTGGGGCCACACTTATTTGGGAGAATTTGGAGAATTCTTGTGTGGTAGAGGTTTTGGATGGTTTGGATTGCGATTGAACTTCACCTAAACTTAAATATCCTCTTTGATTCGTCCTTTGAATTTAGTAAAGCCTGAATCCAGTCCACCAGAATCTATCTAGTTCCGATCAAATGGGTTGTTTCAGCTGGGTCCATGGCTGTGACCTAAATCAAGTGTAAATATTATTTATTTATCATTATGTGCTATAATCGTGTATTGTATTGTTGTGCGTGTTGCTAAATATTTGGGTTGGAGTTTCATCCATGTCACAGCGGCCTCGACTGGGACATTGACGACCTGAGGCCTCTGAACTTGGACCTGGACTCTTGATTTTTTTGTGTCAAACCCTAGTTTGGCCTGAATGTATACCCAATTAAAGCAGCTAGTAAAGAATTAGGACTGACTATGGTTCTTACTCAATCTAAGTTGGGATGCCCGGCTCAAGTATATTGGACCAGATTGACAGCCATATCTGTGGTGCATTGGTGCAAATAAAATCTATAGGCCAAATTAGATGGCAGATTATAGAGGTCAGTTGGTCAAAACAACCCCAAAGTCCGATTCACTTTTGTAACACTTACAAGGTGAATTTTATCAAGTAATGAAAGCAGAAGACTCAGACAAGAGTATAATTGGTCAAAATAAGTGAATTAAAGTTAACGGGTCTCAAAACTGGAGTGATATGGGTAAAACAAGTGGAGAGCGAACTCAATAAGTTGTAAAAATGGAAAAAAAAAAAAAAAAACTCATTTTATAATAAAGAAGTCTGAATGGTTAACTCCGTTTACCTTGGTAGACTTGAAGATAATGAAAGAAGTCCCCAATGTGTCTGAACAAGATCAAAGACATTGAACTTAGCGCCAGCTAATCATTGCAAAAAATCATATATTGCTAAGGTGCGAGTTTAAGTAAAAGATGAATTTCATCTTTTCAAAAAAAAGAAAGTAAAAGATGAATTTGCTGGAGCTATATTTCCCCATCTGGGAGATAATGATGAAAATGAAATTCATAGGCTGGGTTTGCTATGGAGAGCTTTCAAAGTTTTGTCAAAGAAAGATCATAGATGACACAAATGATAAGTTCTAGAGGCATGAAACGATTACAGTAACAACAGAAGGCAAACAATTAAAAGGCGA
Organism: Camphora micrantha; assembly: GCA_003546025.1. Lineage (NCBI taxonomy): Eukaryota > Viridiplantae > Streptophyta > Magnoliopsida > Laurales > Lauraceae > Camphora > Camphora micrantha. The sequence goes on along the minus strand of QPKB01000008.1, from coordinate 30,881,413 downwards.
TCATGATTGAATATTGGCTGAAATTGAGTTAAGGAATTGATGGAATTGATTGAAGGATTAGGAGATGACTGAATCATGAAAGAGCACTAAAAGCAGACGACTCAGAAGAGAATTTTGGCTCGAAAGGGAGAATTGATGTCTTCTCTGATGCATATACTAGTATGAGGACATTGAGAGAGCACATTTTGCATTTTACTATCAGTTTCTGATGACCCATAACATGTTGTAAATGTCTCTTCAAGATCTAACATTTGGTTATTTCTACATTTCTCTCTAAGATTTCATCATTTATGTTATTAAAGAACTATTGATAAATTTATGTTCTGAGTGCCCTTTTTTTTGGGTTTCTGGCTATTATTAAAGTTTAAGTGGTTAGGATCTGAAGTGTTTCGGAAGGACCTTTCAGAGTTTTGTTTTTACAAGGTAGATAATAGAAAGGTCCTATTATGAAAGATTTTTTTTTTTTTTTTTTCAGCTTTTGCTGCTTTGCCTCCATCTACTTTGCCTTACTGTGGAGGTGTTCCTTTTCCTAACCATGCTTGATGGCTTACAGATTTCCTACATCAAATATGGCCTCTTAATGACTACATTGATACTTAGTCATGTTGGATGAGAACAGAGAATGCCGTCAGATTTTTGTAGTTTTATGTTGATGTGCTTTCTTAATAATTAAAATATTCATGTTAACGAATTTTGGCCAGTTGAATAGTTGCATTTTTCTGTCTAATTACAACTTTTTGGCAACAATTCTTGAGTGCTTCACCACGATTCAGCTGTGAAGATCTGCCCAATTTCAATCTACATAGTATCTAGTAGCACTCAGTTGCTTTTTCTAAGTTCCAATGGTGGAAATCACTCATGCCTGTGCAGTGAGCTTCCTTTTTATGTTAGATTTGCTTATGCCCGGGCTCTGGGTTTCCTTCAAGTTTTAATCGATTCTCCCTTTTGACTCCCTCTTAGTTCTCCCAACCAGTGAGCCATGGACCTTATTCCTTTGTTAGACCTTTCCGTTGTCTAGGATATTGATATTCTGCATATGCCCATATTGATTGCAACAAATCCCTGCATCTCAGTCGTTTCTTTTGTGATTTCACCTTTTTTTTTTTTTTTTATAAATTTTTTGGGGCTTGGGCCTTGTAAGTTAATGCACTGTTACACTTAAAAAAGAGCATTACAAAGGTGTTATGGGGTAGATAACTAATTGAGCCTGTTTATGATGTACAAATTTGGAACAAACAATTGCTTCTGATATCCGAACAGCAAAAGAAAAGATCATTGGCAGGTTTTTGCAGTTTTTATGGGGTAATGATTCCTATTGACGATGTAAAAGTCCAGAATAAACAATTGCCTACCAGCATGAGGGCAATGTGCTAATGTTTGATCAATGGAGTTTCTTACCAGGAAGCATACTGCACAGCACAATATTAAGAGGTTGGGACTAGATTGGCTTGTGCTTTGTGGGAGCAAGTCTAAATGTCTAATTATTTCAACAAGTGCAAATGATGGAATTTATATTTTAGCAAAAGAGGGAGTACCATATGAAGGAAGCAACGATCAGCTCTTATATGAGTACTATTGGAGGCCAAATGGTTTGATGTCCCACTTTTAGAAGGAACCTGAAGGACAACGAAGAATCCTAGTTCATTGATCTCTTTAATTTCCTGAACAGTTTAACCATTTAAAACAACAGAGTAGATGATAGGGTGTGGGTTGCCTCTAAGAATGGATCTTTTTCAGTGTCTTCTGTCTTTAAGGCAATCCTAAACAATCCCAGGGATAGGAGCATGGTGTATGGCATTTGGAAGCTAAAAGCTCCTCCTAGGGTTCTTGTATTTGGGTGACTTGCTCTTAGGAAAAGGATCCCTACTATGGACCTTTTGAGGAGGAGAGGGATGAAGATAGTGAATGGACGCCCAATGTGCTTGAGGGACGAAGAGTCCGTGGACCATCTCTTGCTAAATTGTAAATTAGCTCAAACTATCTGACGGGCTATAATAGGAGGGTTTGGTTGCTGCTGGGCCTTTCCTCATTCTCTCCTTGAGCTTTTCCAAGTTTGGAGGGTCCCAATTGGGGACCCTAGAGGCAAAGTGATGTGGCGGTTGCCATTTTTAGCGGTGATCTGGACGATTTGGAAGGAAATAAACTCAAGATGTTTTGAAGGAATTGCAGTTAGTGAAAGCAGACTCGTGGAGAAATCGAAGTTTATAGTAGCTTTTTGGGTGTCAATTCTCCCTTCTTTTAGGGGATACTCCTTTGATCAAATTGTGTATCATTGGAAAGAGGTTGCCTTCTCTTTGACAGGGCCTTGGTTGGCTGCTGTTAGGGTTTTTTTTATGTTTGTCCTATTTTGTTTTCTTGTGCTTTCAGTACTTTTCTCTTATACTGTTTGCTCTTTTTAATGAAAGTAACCATTCAAAAAAAGGGAGTACCTTATGAAGGATTATCTATATAGAATTAAATAATTTTTGATATGTTCTTTGCCTTGAGTGTATTTACATTGTTTGCAATTGTATACTCTTTTATACTGTTTTGTTATCTCATACTATATATTAATGAATTACACTGACGAAAAATATCTCATTATATCAAGAATGCACTCATAAATTTGGTTTGACAATTGTTTCCTTGTGGTTTGTAGTGAGAAAAAAGTCTTCAATTAGCATTGTCTTGATGTCTAGTCACAGCTCTTGTTACTGCATGTATGATTTTTACATGATGGAAGTGTAGAGGATTCTTTTTAGTTGTTGAATATATATATATATATATATATATGCAATCCAATCCTTGAGGATTTGTTGATTTGATGTGATGCATGCTTTCTTTTGTTTCATGGCCTATTCCCCTCTTGTGGAATAGGTTCTATAATAAACGTGAATAAGACCTAGAAAGATGTTAATAATCTGATATCATTGTTTAGTATTTACTATGTATACAATATGTGGCTATGATGCACGGATACTTCAAAATGGTCAACGTATCATGTTGTATCGTATCCGATACTTCACTTTTTATGTGTAAAATCCGTGTCCTTGCCGTGTCTATGTCTTGTCCTTGCCGTATCCATCTTGTATCTGTGCATCATCCAAGTAAGTTAAGGCTTGATCCAACACATGATCCATAAGGTTTGGAGCTTCTGCTTCTGCGTCAGACTCACCATTTGAAAAAGACTCGACCTTAAGCTTGTATTCGCCACTTGGCACTTTCGTTTTTGCTTCCTTGTATGCTTTCGCTTTCACTTTTGATCTCTTGGGAGCACTTGAATGGTCGGAGGTCTGTCTTGACTTGGCTTCAAAGATAGACTGATGTGATTCATTTGGGCCCGCAACTCGATCTGCGCTAGGTCTCTCCATTGTATTCCTTCCCGTAAAGGATCCACATAACATGTTGCTGGCACAGCTAATATTTGCAAATCATACTTCTTATCATATGCACAATTTATCACATCCGCACCCTTCAAATCATCATCCGTCACATCTACACCCTCTAAAGTGTCATTGGCCAGATCCACACCTTCCTCCAATGTCTCAACCTAGTCATCTGTGTATTCATGAAACTTTTATCCATGTGCTCTCCAGGTGCTTTTGACTCTTCAATTTCTACATGTGGATACTCTTTAAGATTTGAGGTTTCTACTTCATGATCTTGATCTGCATTTGATTTTTTCATCAACAGCATGATCTTGATGCTCTTGATCTTCTCGATATTCATCATGTCCTACCATCAACAACATTGTTACTGAGATCCAATTTGTGATAAAATCCATGACATAATCTTCATCTGACTCATCATTGTAAATCGGATCCTTGTAATCATCATCACAATCACCATCATTGATTCCTCATCATAATCTGGATAATTATTTTAACCTTTATCAAAATAAAGGTGTTGGGTTTGACTCGTACCAACTGTTGAGTCAAATCTGAACTTCTTGTCGCAAATATTAGATCTCATGTCACGAAGATCTAATTGGTTCCTCTCATCAGTCTAAATCTGAACACCGTGGGATCCTAATCGGTCTCGTCCACTGCGTGGGGACATGGTGTTAAAAATAGAATTAACAATCAACCAGTTAGGATCCCACGGCTTGGATACCAACTGGCATAGTTTTGATTAGTAAATTGGACTATCTGATGAGCCTAAATAGACTTAAATCGACTTTATTGAAAAACCACAATTTAATTATTAATGTTACATTGATCTACAACCAATCATGCAATAACAAGGAGGAAAATAGAAAATGTGCTGACACCAAATCTCTAATTCCCATTTGATTTTCTTTAATTCTTATTCTTAGCTACTAACAAAACTACTAACCAAATCATTGCATAATCCCCAAAACTAGTAAATAAAGAGAGAGAATAGTAAGTTAGGTTGGCTTGAATCTTCCTTGGACGTCCATGGTATAGAGTCTCTATCTGCTATCTTTTGTTTCCAAAATTCCAAATCCCTTCAAGTGCCCCTTAAAATTTTTTAAGTAGTCCCAATCTCTTTGTACCTCTTATTATTTCAAAATTGATTTCCCACTAAGATGTAGATGTGAAGGCACTTTCATCCTTTAGTTAGGGTTGGAGACAATCAATACACAAATCCACTATTTAGGATTAGATTGGCAACATAAGAGTAAATCCTAATATACAGAACCCTGTAAATCCCCATATACTGTCCTTTCTGATAGTTGAGCGTCCAAGATATCCTAACGTGGGGTTCAAATTTTAGACGGTGTTCTCATCGCTAATGAATGCATTCACTCAAGATTTAACGAGAGGAAACCGGGTCTAATCTGTAAATTGGACTTGGAGGAGGCTTATGATAGGGTGGACTGGGAGTTCCTGCAATACTTATTGAGAAGAATGGGCTTTGGCACCAAATGGTGGGGTTGGATTTCAGAATGCTTGAGTTCAGCTACTTTCTCTATTTGCATCAATGGATCTCCGTTTGGTTTCTTCTCCGCTACTAGAGGTCTTCGTCAAGGGGACCCTCTTCCCTCTTTCACCCTTCTTATTTTCCATCATTGGTGAAGCCCTTAGCCGAATGTTGCAAGCAGCAGATAATGCTAATCTTATCAAAGGTTTCTGCCCGTCAAATGATGATCAGGTTATTTCCCACCTCCAATTCGCTGATGATACTCTTTTATTCTGTGATGCTAATGAGTTCCAACTTAGCAATGTCAAGGCCATCCTTTCATGCTTAGAAGCAGTGTCAGGTCTTAGAGTTAATTTTTTTTAAAAGTGAAATGATTGGTGTTAGGGTGGAAGATGCTCATCTGGCATCGCTAGTAGACATTTTGGTTGCAAACTTGGATCTCTTCCTTCCTCCTATTTGGGCCTTCCTCTATGCGTTGGAGTTGCCTCAAAAGCCTAATGGTCCCCAGTGATTGAAAGAATAGAGAAAAAGGTTGTCTTTATGGAAGGCTAATTATTTATCTCTTGGTGGCATAATTACTTTAATTAAAGCTGCTCTGGCTAACCTACCAATTTACTTCATGTCCATGTTTAGGTGTCCAATGGAGGTGATTAAGCATTTTGAGAAGTTGCAGCGGGATTTTTTGTGGAATGGCAATGATAAGAAAAAATTCCACTTGATTAAGTGGTCTCAAGTTTGCAAGCCCAAAAAAGTTGGGTTGGGTATTAGGCCTCTGAAGGAAATGAACCTTGCTCTCTTGGGCAAATGGCTGTGGAGAATTGGGATGATTCATGGTTTATGGAAGTAAGTCATTTCCTCAAAATATAATATTTCTAGGGATTGTTGGTTAGCTCGAGACCCTCTTCCCCATTTCTCTGCCCTATGGAAAGGAATACTCGCAGCTAGAGAGGAGTTCTTTCGCCAGGTGAGATTTCGTGTTGGAAAAGGAAACAAAATATATTCTTGGAAGGACCTATGGGTGGGGGAAGTCCCTTTAGCTTCTCTATTTCCTGATTTGTTCAGTTGTGCTAGCAACCAAGCGAGTCATGGAATACATGGAAAGAAGAGGAGATAATATTATTTGGGGACCCATCTTTAGAAAAAACTTAAACGAAATAGAGGAGGATCAATTTCGATCCTTGTTGACTGTTATTGGCAATGTTTTTATTCCAAGAGATGGGCAAGATAGAAGCATTTGGATGGCTTTTGGTGATGGCACATTCTCGCTGGCTTCCTTTTTTCTGTCAATGACGAGATGAGGTGGTTGATCATCATCATTGGCATAGCCTTTGGAGTATGAAAGCCCCCCCAAGGGTGATCGCTTTTGGGTGGACAGCTATTTTAGGAGGGATCCTGACTATGGACAACTTACGGCGCCGTCATGTCATCATTGTTAATTCTTGTCCGATGTGCTTGACAGAGGAGGAATCCATTGATCATTTTTGTTGAATTGCTCTGCTTCTCAGCGACTATGGAAGGTTATTTTTAGTTGGTTTCATCTGGCCAGTCCCCTTCCCCTGTTCTTTTCTTCTCTTTTTGAGTTTTGGAGGTTTGGTGCCGGACTTAAAAGGGGAAGGATTATGTGGAATCTTTGTTTCTTGGCAAATATATGGACTATTTGGAGAGAGTGAAACTCGAGGTGCTTTGAAGGGAAATCTACTGAAGTTGGGAAATTAATTGACTAAGTATTTAGTGGCCAGTTGGGCCACTCCCCTTCATCCATTCAAAGGCATCTCAATGAACTTCATTATTCAGAACTGGAAGGGAGCCTTTTCCAGGGCTGACCGCCAGAGGGTTCCCCTAAATGGTGTCCTCCAGCTCTTGGTGCTCTTAAACTTAATTTTGATGGTAGTGCTATTGGGAATCCTGGCTGGGGGGTGGGGGGGTTGTGTTATTCGTAATGAGGAAGGAACATCCTTCTTTCCCATTTGGGTTCAGCAGGTTTCTGTTCGATTAACAAAGCTGAGTTGCTGGCTCTTAACATCTGTCTTCGACAACCTTCGAGCTTGCAGCCCCCGCGGTTAATTGTGCAAGGGGACTCCTATTGAGTCATTCAATGGGCAACCTGGTCCTCTAATCCACCGTGGTACCTTCTAGATATCTTTGAAGAGGTGGTCCAACTTTCTGGAGTTTTGAACGTATCATTCCATCATATCAAGCGGTCGGCCAACAAGGAAGTTGATAGGCTTGCCAAAGAGGGAGTCTAGAAAACTTCTTTGACGATTGACTCTTAATGGCCTTTGTACTTTCTTTTATGGGGCTTATTGCCCCTTTTTTATTTGGGGGAACTTGTCTGTTTGTTTTTTGTTTGCTCTCCCATCTTTTGGGCTTTGTATACAGTATACCCCTTTATACTGCACAGTTTCATTCTGGCAACGAATTTCAGTCACAATTTTCATAAAAATAGGGTTAGTGGTCAAGTGTTTGTAGGTGATGAGGATTAAGACTCCCCGTATTAGTCGCTAATTGAAAGATTATTGTTGACCAGATTGGAGGCAAGGCTCACTGTTAGTGTTTTATGCCAACAATTCCAATAGTAATGCAGGTCCTCTTACTAAAACAGGGTTTCCTCATATGAGATTACTGTGCACCGGGCTAATGATGTGTATGTAGGTATACTGTCGATAATTCCGGCGGTAAGGCAGTGTCCCAGTTGTTCCACAATAGGACTTGCCAAATTGGGTCGAATTCCTAAAAAGTCGTTGACAGAATTGACAATGAAGTGTGATTCCTGAACTGTCCCTAACAAAATCGGGGGCGTAGTGAAGTCTAGGTGATTTGAATGATCTATGTTCTACAATGCATGGAATGACTTCATTAGTTCTTGATATACTTGAAATGAAATCCACAAGACACTCAAACCTGTATATAGTCATATTAATAGCATCAATATTATGAATAAGTTAGCACAACCCTGGATCCTTGATCGGAAAATAGACTAATCTCCCAATGGATTGATCGAATTCAAACATGGATTCAGCCACAGGGCACACTCACGATAATGGTAAATGCCATAACTGATAATTGAAGAAAAACTTAGATAAAAGTCAGGAAACTTTGATAGATAATAATAAGCATCAATTACGATGAGGATGATCATCCTTATATACGAATAGGATCAGACTTCTGTGACTTGGAGACCAAGACTTTCCTAAACAATGAAGGAAACTAATCACTAACATGCCTAACAATCCAAATTAAATAGAACTCCTCCTAATTTTAAGTACTTCTAAATAAATCGACTCTCTAAATAAGACTCCTAATTAAATGGATGTCCCATTGGGCCTATGGACTGGGCCAATGGGTTGGTCGGCCCATGGTCTTGCCTACATTAATTCAACCTGGATTGGAAAAACTTTACTCCGGTAAGTTAACAGCTTGATAATACCAAAGAGAATTCGACCACTAGTTCGGGATATGTCCTCCTGGGTCAAAGTCAATCACACGAACTTCTGAATTTTCTTGTGATCTTGCTTCTCTTGACATGACTTGGAAGTTTGACTCAATCTTTTCGTCCGTTTTAAAGTAGACCAGAAACGTCGTTTCTTCTGTTGTTTGCATTTAGCTTGGATATGTGATCGGACCATTACACATGTCAATTGTTGTCTCGGTACCAACAGGTCACGATTTTTTACTATCCATCTATCCATCGTTGATCCCCAAAGATGAAGTCCATGTGGGGGACTGCAATGATTTGTTCTTCTTTTGATGACTCCTGATCAAGGTCTTGAATGTGTGCTTGTCTTTTTTCTTCCTCTACCTTTTGTGGTTGATTAACAAATTATCTTGATCATCTTCAACTTGGTCTAAATTTTCCGTGAGATCAGCTTTGCCTCGACCTTGCTCATCTATTGCATCCTTGATGTCGTCTGTCTGGATTGGTATCTTCTTTGGTGCAATCATGATTTTAATTTCTTCTTTTTGCTCGTTATATGATTCTTCATTTGAAGGTGAATGGACAAAGCATAACTCTCCGTCCTTTCCACATGAACAAAAATGTGTTTTTCGCTTTTTCATGGTGCACGTCCCAATAAAAAAACCATGATTGTCCAAAACGAATATGAGTGATACTCATATGGATCACATCACACCAAATCTTGTCCTCATAATTGCCAATCTTAAATGATACTAAACATTTGTGAGTCATATGGATGTCATAATCTTTGGACCGTGTGACTTGGTAGGATTTTTGGTAGCTTCTCAGTCAGCCAATGAAGCATGTCAATAACCTCTTGCGCAACAAAGTTTATTGCGCTACTATTGCCAATTACCAAATTAGCTGAGTTGTCTTCGACTCTTTCTCGCATTTGGAATTTCTTAGCCTGTCTCCACGCTTCCTTTTCCTTTTCATTTGTGTTGAAAAGTCGACGAATGACAAATGTGGGAATATCTTCTCCAGCAAAATGTGTCTCCACAACATGGGTTTTTGTTGTTTGCTAAAACTTTCCTTCTTGAGACATAGATTGGTGCATGTGAGACTGTTGAAGCATGTGTTCTGTCATCGGGGGAGAGATGAAATACAGAACATAAAGAGAGAGAGAGATGCTGAATTTCGTATCCCTTATGGGTCGACTGGGTCTCCTTTATACAGGGGCTGAATGTCCTAATTATAGCACTAATTACAGTATCTAATCATGCCTTATTAAGGCAATACAATCTTAGATCCAAAATTGTAGCTAACAAATAAGGTATATACACATGTGCTTTGACTAATGGTAAACTACATTGAATGAACCTAAATGGGCTTGCGAGATTGGTCCTCTCTCAAATTGATGCTGGAGAGTCATAAAGCTGCAACTTGGAGACAAGAAATTGATGTCGAGGCCGAGGAAGTCCCTTAGTGAAGATATTTGCAAACTGAAACTTGGTAGGGACATGAGGAAGACTGATGACATCATGCTTATATTCGTCTCGAATAAAGCGGCAGTCAACTTCAATATGTTTGGTGCGTTCGTAGAAGATAGGATTTTCAGTGATTTTGATAGCCTCAGTATTATCGGCATGCAATGAAGTAAGAGATGTTTGAGTGAACCCGAGTTCCAAAAGAAGTCCACGGAGCCATAAGATTTCAGAACAGGCAGAAAACATTGTCCTATATTCGGCCTTCGTGGAAGATCTGGAAACATGTTCTTGTTTCTTGCATTTCCAAGAGATGAGAGAATTTCCAAGGTACATCACCAACTGGTAGTAGAACGGCGTGTATCTTGATAGCCCGCCCAGTCAGTATTCGCATAAGCGGTCAGATGAAGAGGATTATCCTTTGGATAATATAAACCACAAGTGACAGTTACCGGCATATAGCGGATAATGCGCTTTATAGCATTTAGATGAAGGTGTCGAGGAGATGTCATGAATTGGCTCACACGATTAACAGCATGGGATATGTCAGGTCTAGTGATGGTGAGATAGACAAGGCTTCCCACTAGGCACCTGTGGGTATATGAGGATCAGGAAAAAGATCACCATCATCTTTACTTAACTTGAGATTGACCTCTATAGGCATATCAACAGGCGAAGAATTATGAAGATCAACAGGCGAAGAATTATGAAGATCAACAGGCTCGATAAGATCTGATTTGTAGTTGTGTTGATTAATAAATAGGCCATTGGGAGATTGGTGCATTGCGAGGCCCAAAAAATAATGCGATGGGCCCAAATCCTTCATATGGAAAGAATTCCTGAGAGAAGCTTGAAGAGATTGGTACAGAAAAAGAGATGGATTGTAAGGGCTTTGAGTAAAGCCACTCTTGCATAAGCGACACTTGAAAGTTTCGAACCACGCCCGAGGAGCTTGCTTTAAACCATAAAGCGATTTACGTAGGTGATATATAGACCTCTTAAATGGAGAGGGGACGCCTTGTGGTATCCGCATATAGACCTTTTCTTGCAGATCCCCATGGAGAAATGCATTTTTGACATCCATTTGGTTTAATGACTAATATTTTAGAGGCAGCAATGGCGAGAAGTAACCGAACAGAGGTCATTTTTGCCACAGGTGCAAATGTCTTCTTGTAGTCAATGCCATATTCTTGTCTGTTTCCGAATACCACAAGTCTAGCTTTGTGTCTATCCAAGGAGCCATCAAATTTAAGTTTGATCGAGTAGATCTATTTGCAACCAATGGGTTTAACTGCTGAAGGACACTCCACAATATCCCAGGTGTGATTCTGATCCAATGCATCAAATTCCTCCTTGGCCAAGTTCAAATAATCATGTTGCACAGCCTGCAAATAAGAACTTGGGATAGAGACAGAAGATAGGGTTGTTATCAGGGAAGTATGGGTAAATCCATACCGCTCAGGCAGTCTAGAAGTTTTGGAAGAGCGACACGAGGTATGAGTAGGTGTGGAACCATTTGCCTGCAGAGGATCAGGAGGACGGTCATCTGTAGTGGTAGGTTTTTCCCGTCGGTGATATACAAAATCAGGATTAAACCTAGTAACAATTGTTTTATCCGAAAAACCAGGTAAGATAAGTGGGGAAGATGGATGAGGACAACCCAAGTGAGTTTAGAAAACATACTAATTTTCAAAGAAAATAACATTGCGAGAATTCCCGATGCGACGACCAATGGGATCATAACAAACAAAACCTTTTTTGAGTATTGGCATAAAAAAAAAAAAAAAAAGGCACACCTGTGAGATTGCGCTGTTAATTTTGTTCATTCTGCGGGAGGTAGATGAACGAAGTAATTGCAGCCAAAGGTATGTAGGTGATCAAACACAGGATGATGACCAAACAGTTTAAAATGTGGTGTTAACTGAGCAATGGTAGGTGATGGAATACGGTTTATGAGATATACTGCAGTGGTGAAAGCTTCAGTCCAAAAACAGGAGGAACTGTTGATTTAATCAGAAGTGTTCTAGTTACATCAAGTAGATGCCTGTTTTTCCGTTCCGCGACTCCATTTAGTTATGGAGTATATGGATAGGTATGTTGAGAAATGATTCCTTTAGTTTTTAGAAAAGATTGAAAATCATTGGAAACGTACTCCCCCTGAATCTGAGTGCAAAGTTTGAATGCAGTTGGAAAATTGGGTTTCAACATAGATAACAAAAAATTTATATGCATTAAGAACATCAGACTTCGAATGCAATAAATAAATCTGTTGTAGTCATCAATGAACGTAACAAAGTACTTGAAATGACCATGGGAAAGGTTAGGAGCAATGCCCCAAACATCACTGTGAATTAAGTCAAAACATTCAGTGCTTTGTGTTGTGGAGTGAGGAAAAGGTAAAGTTTTACTTTTTCCAAATTTATAAGCATCACTTTCAAAAGAAGCCGAATCAATAGGTTTATTTAATAATTTAGATTTAAATAAAGTAGACATCGTAGAAGAATTTGGATGACCAAGTCTATTATGCCATAACTGAGAATTATTCTTAAGAAAAAAGCAAAATAATTGATGTAAAGATTTATTCTTAATAAATGCAGACTCTGGTAGGAAAAAAAGTCTTCCACGCTTAGGCCCCTTGCGATCACTGCCCCCGACTCCTGGTCCTGCACAACACAACCAAAAGAAGCAAAGGAGTCATTGTAATTATTCTCAACTAGTTGACCCACAGAAACCAAATCGGTAGCAAGATAAGGAGACACTAAAACATTGGTTAATGGTAAGGGGCCAGGGGTATCACCAACAAAGGTGATGGGAAGATGGTCTCCATTGGCAGCTTGAACAGTAAGATTAATTGTGTAAGGAACAACATTTTTTAATTTTATGGGTGAAGAGGTCATATGGTTACTTGCACTAGAATCTAAATACCATGTATTGGAAAGAGGCGAATCATTACCTAAGATGTTCATAGATGCCAAGGCATTGATAATCATTTGATTTACCATTTCTGTAGTGAGAGGAGCTGGGGACATAGAATGTGATGAGCAAACGAGGTTGTGAAGAAGAATCGTACTGCAGAGAACCACTGAAGTCAGAGGGTTCATATGGTGGAGTGGTCACTGTGTAAGCACTAGGAACTGACTGCACTATGTAAGTACCAGGGGCTGACTGTGCATAGTTGCGTGAAGTAGAATTGCGAGCCTTCTTCCGACATTCTTCAATAACGTGACCAATGGCCTTACAATATTTACAGATTTTCACCTTGCATTGATTTGCACAATGACCATGTTTTTGACAGTTATAGCACTGAACTTTACTAGATGTCCCGATGAGGTGGTTTGGTTTTAGTAATATAGGCAAGTGGAGCCTCATTAGAGCTCTGTTGTTCCAGAGCAGTTTTTGTAACCAGACGTTCTTCTTCCCAGATAGCTTCTCTATATGGTTTTGTAGTGATTCATATTCTCCAAGATGGTCTGTCGTAAACCTCTGGATATAACAACTCAAATCACGTCTCGTTCTCCTCTAGGCCTCATAAATATTGCAGCTCTTGAAATTGGTGGGTACATTCATGAACTGTCAAGCTTTTCTTGCTTCAAACTAAGAAATTGTTCAAAGTGGAACTCATTCTCAAAATACCAATCTCCGTATTTGTAATGATACAAAATTCTTTGAATTTCGTCCGAGTTCCCAAAAATTTTCATACTGATTTGGATGCAAGAAGAACCTTAAAATAAGTGGCTTAAGGAATGAACTCTTTTGTAGAACTTTTTGCCAGGAACACATACTTAAATAATTTGTTGATCCGAGTTTGACTGACCCAAATATCACGATGCAATAGTGGAAATTAACTAAGATGACCAAGTTAATCAGTTTTTGGTTAGTCTTGGGTTGGGTTGGATTGGGCTTACCTGATTGGAGGATGGTTCAGCTAAAACCTTTTTCTTTCTCTCTTTCCTTTTTATTTTTATTTTTATTTTTGTGTGCTATTGTTGCTTCTCGGGTTTGGGCCTTAATCCAAACTCTCATGTCCACCCAATGGAATCAATATATGTTTTCTAAGAGAGACATGTGTGAAAGAGAGGCCACTTTTCACTTCCTTGTATGCTTTATAAGTTGTGCAGTAAGAAAGTTAAAAATGAGGGGTAGGGTTTGAGATGAACCTTATTCTTCTTCTTGCTTTTGCTGCTTGGTCGAAGTGAAGAACGTGGTGGCCAAAGATGACAACGGTGGTGGAAGTAGCACTGGAAAACCTTGATGATGCAAAGGGCTCAATGACGATGGTGTTAGTCTCACTCTCAACAGAGGGGAATAGTGTAGTGGTAGATGGTCGCAGAGGCTAGGTGCTGCTACAATCATGGGGTTGACAGAACCATGAATAGACAACAGAAACTTGGAACACTTGGATGATCCCTTTGATCGATCCCTTGCTCCATTTATAATCTCTTCTTAGCCTTAATCAAGGCAATTACAATCTATTACAATCTAACTATATGGAATGTATATTACATTGCTATAACATAGGAATATAATATGTTACATTGACACTAGTCAACTACAGTATCCCATGTGGTGGGTTAGTGTATTGATGGGCTGGGCCTAACCTTCATGGGCAAGCTGGTGTTAACACCCCCCCTCAAATTGATGCTAGTCAAACAGTGGCAATTTGCGAACTAGGAACTCATGGCAGGGCTTAGGTAATACTTTTGTGAAGATGTCTGCAAGTTGGAATTCAGTGGAAACATATGGAAGGCGGATGACCTTGCCTTCAAATTCATCTCGGATAAAGTGACAATCCACTTCGATATGTTTTGTACACATGAAAAACTAGATTTTCAGTGAGACGGGTGGAACTAGTATTGTCCGCATGAAGAGGTGTAGCCGAGGTCTGAGGAAAACCAAGATCTGAAAATAAACCATGAAGCCATAGAAAATTGGAACAAGCCACGGACATAGCATGACATTTAGATTTTGTGGAAGATTTTGAGACCCTTTCTTGCTGTTTGCATTTAAAAAAAAAAAAAAGAGAAAGAAAGAAAAAGAAAAAGAAATGAGTGCTTTGCCCAAATAAACACACTAGCCAGTAGTGGATCGACGAGTATCCGGGTATCTTGCCCAGCCTGCATCAGAATAAGCAGTAAGTGTGAGTGGTGTGCCAACCGGAAAGAACAATCTTTGTGTTGGTGAACCAAGAATGTACCGAATGATCCTTTTTATTGCCACCAAATGGTGATGTCATGGTGCTGTCATGAATTGACTAACAACATTCACTGCATTTGAGATGTCAGGCCTAGTGATGGTCAAGTAGACAAGACTGCCTACTAAGCGTCTGTTAGAGGTGGGATTAGAGAGGAGGTGCCCATCATCTTTCCAGAGCATCACATTAACTTCTAATGGTGTGTCCTTAGGTGTGGCACCATTTAGGCCAGCAAGGTCAATGAGGTCAATAACATACTTATGTTGATGTAAAAACAGTCCCTTCCTAGACTGTTCAACCTCAAGTCCCAAGAAAGATGTAAATGGACCTAGATCTTTCATATGGAATGCAGCTTGAAGTGAGGACTGAAGACTATGGATCATGTTATTGTGAGTGCCTGTGATGATGATATCATCCACATACACTAGAAGTATGGTGGTAGCTTTAGCAGTTTTATTCATGAATAGTGAAGGATCATAGGGACTTTGAGCAAATCCAAGGTGAAGTAGAGTAGAACAACATTTCTCAAACCAAGCTCTAGGTACTTGTTTGAGTCCATACAAGGAGTGATGGAGCCGTGCCACCTCATTTTTAGAAGTAAAATCATATCCTTGAGGAAGACGCATGTACACTTCCTCTTTAAGATCTCCGTGGAGGAAGTCATTCTTCACATCCATCTGATAAAGAGGCCATGAGCATGATGCTGCAATAGCAAGAGTTGTATGCATTGTTGTCATCTTGGCAACTGGAGAAAATGTCTCATCATAGTCAATACCATCCTACTCTTGACGGTTGCCAAGTGCCACTGACCGAGCCTTATAACGGGCTAAAGTACCATCAGGATGTAGCTTGATAGAGTAAACCCACTTACATCCAATGGGTTTGATTGCGGAGGACATTGAACAACATCCCATGTGTGATTCACTTTGAGAGCGTCAAGTTCTTCCTGCATAGCCTGATGCCAACACTCATGTTGCACTGCTTGGGAAAAATGGTTAGGTATATGAATAGAAGAAATAGTAGCAAGTAAGGATGTATGGGAGGGTGGGTTAGTGTATTGATGGGCTGGGCCTAACATTTATGGGCCAGCTGGTGTTAACAGGGGTCACTGGGGGACAAAAACGAGAACCAAGTACGCTTCGTGACTTAGTCTTCTTCTTCGATCACTCTTCTTAACCACCGCCCCCCCTACTTTTTTTTTATTATTATTATTGGGATAGGGATTCGACGATGGATCTCAGGGGGGTGGGAATGGCAATCACGGAACTAGATTTGGAGTTAGGTTGTAATTGGGGCTCAGAATTTGGGGAAAATTGAATCTCTTGGGTTTGAATTTTGTGGGATAGGGTTTGGCAAGGACGGTTTGGGTTCGGTGCTGGGGCTCTTAGGTTTCGGGGAATTGGGGCTTTTGGGTTTTAGGGTTACGGTGAGCTTAGGGTTTGGAATTTTGGAATTGGCCGATTGGTTGGTTTCGATGGGGGGTTGTGGATAGTGGGTTGACAGTAGTTGGGATTAGGGTTTGACTAGTGAGGTTTTGTTTTTTGGTGGAGGGATTTGGTGCTGGTATGGTTTGGCTGGGTTGGACTAGTGATGGAGAAGAAGGCAATGATAAAATCTGGGAAGGACAGTTGTCTTCTCGGCGATCGCAGGACTTCGGCTCTTATACCAAAAATTTGCACAACCCCGGATCCTTTATCGGAAAATAGACTAATTTCCTAACGGATTGATGGAATCCAAACATGGATTCCGCCACTAGGGCACGCTTATGATAATGGTAAACACTATAACTGAGATTTGAAGGGAAAACATAGAGAAAAGTCAAGAAACTTTGATAGATAATAATAAGCATCAATTACAATGAGGATGATCACCCTTATATAGGAGTAGGATGAGCCTTCTGTAACTTGGACACCAAGACTTTCCTAGACAATAAATGGAATTAAATCACTAACTTGCCTAACAATCCAAATTAAATAAAACTCCTAATTTTAAATACTTCTAAATTAATCAACTCTTTAAATAATATTCCTAATTTAGGATTCCCGTTGGGCCTATGGATTGGGCTCACTGGGTTGGCCTCATGGTTCAAAATCGCGGTTCGCAGTCACCGCGTTGCGATTCTCGGTTATCGCGGTTTGCGGTCATCGCAGAGAGAATTTTTATTTGACCCAAAAAAAAATCCGAAAAAATATCCAAAAAATCCAGAATATTATAAAATGATAGAAAATAATGTTTTTTTTTCTCTTTGTTTTTTTTCTTCCATTAGTGCACACTTTAAAGCAAAATAACGGTCCCCTCAAGTTATAACATCCTGTATCATGACTGTATCGATGTATATGATGCTAAAATAAGCTGAAATATCATAAATTTGACATAATGCAACCATAATTTTGGGCAAACTAATAGTGTTAAACATTTAAAGTCTACAATCTAGCAATAAATACTAATAGAGTTAGTGCATGTGCAATGCTAGACTACTAATACTCAAGAGTCAAGACTCAACTCAATAACTTAATAGCCTAATGCCAGAACGAGTGGCGTTCTGGCTGGATATTATCATCATCATCATTATTTCTTGAAGGGTAGAAGGCACCAAATTGTTGTGTTACACAGCCTCCACTCCCATAGTGCCCATAAGGTTGTTGTGCCCGTGGATGTGGTTGAGGAACGAAGATTGCTTTATAAAGTGAGGCTAAGTCATTAGTAGGGGAATGAAGATTGCTATATAAAGTGAGGCCGAGTCATTAGTAGACTGAGATGACCGAGGGTAGTCTTGGTGCTGCCGATAAAATTCGTGGGGAAGGTCAAGGTCCTGATGTGGATGTGATACATAGTAGTCACCATACATGACTTGTTGGTGGCCAACATCACCACCACTAGTACCCTCTCCCCCGCCATATCCACTACCAATAGCACCTGCATGTGATGATTCGGTTGGTGGGACAATTCTCTGGTACCCACGGGTTGGGTCTATGTTACCAGAAGAAGGAAAATATTCTATTGGCTCTATCATATGGGGTGGTACCTCACCACCATCACCGCCGCCATCCCCATCAGAATCATGCGGCACATCTGAAGATGAGCTACTACTGCTGAGGCTAGTGTCATCATCATCATCAACCTCATCTCGCATCTCCTAAGGGTCAACCCAACGCCTTTGTTGATGGGTAAGATTTATCTCTCGTAGGCGCTCGGCAACTCTCATTGGCTCTGGCCTTTCCCCAGTCAAATCCTAGACCATATCACCAATCTGTTCATCATGATCCAGCACTGGCTCTTCTACCTCTTCTATCCATTGTGCCTACACATCATCATTTTCTAAAAAAATATAGTTCAGATTGATTGGGCAGAAGTAATCTGTTTGGTCCTCAAACTCTCTCCTTCTTTGTCTATGGCGAAGCTTAATGTTGTACTGTATATGCACCAATTTATTCAAGTAAATGGATGAAAAGGTGCTCCAATTCCTTTCACAATTTGATGATGTAGTTGTTTGACTGAGGACTGTCATTGCTATTTTCCTTAGTATTGGAGCACTGTCTCCGTAGTTTAACGACCACTCAGCTGAAAATAAAATGGAAGTGTATTTATTAATTAAATCATACATGACTCGACTTTTAAACTGATGTAGAATGAATGAAATTACCATGATCTTTACCTGAAAATGACTTCATGATAGCTCGTCTGGTGGTCGGTGTCGCAAAACTACCTAAGGCTTCATTGTATATATCAATTTGGGATATACCATAAATAAAATAAGGATGAACTAACTCTTTATGCTCTTTCAAACACACACACACACACACACACACACACAAAAAAAAAAGGTACCCATTAGTCCATTACACTTACTTGGTTAATAGCCTCGCATGCATCATCCTCATTAGCTGCAAGTTTTTCAATAACATTTTTTAGACCGACACGTATCTCATCTGTTAAGCTTCTGTCGTCATTTTCATTGTATCAATACTATGGGTTGAAGAAACAACCTGCATAGTATATTAATTTAGAGAGATAAAACCACAATTTAACAATACTTAAAAGTTACAACAGTAAGAAATGCAATATGTGATTCTTTACCTGCAGCGTGGAAGTCATGATAGAGTTAGTTTTCCCAACGTTTGTCGATGATCTTCCAATAAGCCTTGAAGTATTTGCAATTTTCTTACATGGCTAACTTAGCTCGATCTACGGCCTCATACAAGTAGCCCATTGTAGGCTTGTCATCTCTATCGGCAAACCGAAGGACCTTTAAGGTCTCACCAACAAGTGGCCAATATCTGTTAGATTGTACAATCTTTACAACTTGCTTTGCTTGGGGCGTCGGCTTCTTCTCCCACTTTGATTCCAACCATTCTTGTGATGGAAATAGTTGGTGTAGCCCTCCTCTGTATTTATAAAGGCTTTCTAGAGCTATAAAGTTGGTGGCAAATCTTGTAATGCCAGGCTGTAGTAGCTCATGGTTCTCCGTATATTTTTTCATCATCGCTATGAGCCTGTTTGAGTGATAGATAAAATTAGTGATCTTTTTTGCCTTCAATATCACACCTTTTATCATTTTCCTCTTAGCGATGTCTTCAATCATTAAATCCAAGCAATGTGCAGCACATGGAGACCAAAAAATATTGGGCCTTTGCTGCATGAGTATCATTCCTGCCTTCTTCATGCTTGCATCATTGTCTATTTTTTCTGTGATGATCTGAACAACACATTCTGCCCCAATATCCTCAATTACCTCATTGAAAAACTTATTCAAGTATGTCGCATCTTTGACGTACTCGGTTGCGTCAACCGATCTAACAAAAACAGTCCCTCAAGATGAATATACTAAAATATTCAATAGAGCCGTCTAGTAATGGTAGTCCACCCATCACACATGAGTTTGCAACCCCTCTCTCCAGATCCTCTTGAAGGTATTCACCCAATCCACCGTTTCCTTATATTCCTCTTCAACACAGTAGTGGCCAATCTCATATGGTGTGGGTGGCTTTATACCCGGACCATGTTCTGCAGCAGCGTCCAACATGGTCTTCAAATAGGGTGAAGTTGCCTTATTTGGTGCAATGGCTCCATCGAAGAAGAATTTCCCAACTGCCCTAACAAACCTGTTTCTTGCATAACCCATCTTCTCACTGAAGGCTTTGCCTATAGAAGGTTGCTTTGCAGATGGAGACCTATATGTAGCAGGGTCAATTGGACCCACAACTTCTGGTCTACGAGCCTATTGTATGGGAGATTCGCCAGACTCCAACCAATCTGGTGGTCGGCGAGTCTGTTTTTGACTAAACATTCGATGCAGCATCCCACCACCAGCACTAATTGAGCCACCCCCCTCTTCATATTGGCCCCCTCTAGAAGCAGACTCATATATCATTCTTCTCTCTTCTTCCTCATTATATGATCTCATGCTCTCTCTCCTTGCTCTCACTACATCTGATTCCCCATCATCATCATCTGAGTCAAGCACCTCCCTAGGCCCATACACCTCTTCTCTACATGCTTCATACTCTGCCTCTCTCCTTTTCTCAGTTACTATTTTTTTTTGCTTCCCCGCTTTTAAGAATGCTTGCATTTCCTTCTTTAACTCTAGAGTAACCTTGGTACACTTTGCCATATTTCCCGATTTATGTGCCAAGTGTTCCTTCAATTTGGTGATTCCCCCAGTTACCACCTTACCACAATAATTGCATTTAATTCTACTCTTTTTTCCATCCACATGAACACCATGTTGCCACGCCGGGTCAACTTCATGTACCGTTGGTTTCTACAAAAGAATAACACTAAACACAATCCATAAAGCAAAGTAGTTTAGAATTTGAAACATAGAAGCTTAAAACAAAGTGTTTTATATCCATTTTTCAAGTACATTTAGCATTAGAAACATACACAAGTTATACGTTAAAACTAGAATAATAAAACAACAAATTGGTTAGGCAAATCATCAAAAAGATATATTTTAATATTGATTTATTAAAAAATCCGAAAATAAATATTCAATAAATGTAAGTTTTTCGGCATTCATCTAGTGAGTAACATCATATCTAACTCAATATAAAGCCTTGGTTCATGTATTGAGTATTACACAATCACTTTAAAGCAAAAAAAACTAAAATAATTTGGATATAAATAATTAAAAAATAAAAGATGTTACTAAAAGTGCTAAAATTCACACTTTTTTGTTCCAAAAGTGTACATCTATTTTATACTAACACATTATAAATGCATTTGAACACTAATTTGGAAAAATGTAATTGATTTCAAGAAAAGCCCCAAATTTTGGAAATAAAAAAAATCTAGATCTACACTTTAAAACACTAAATCTAGGGAAAAATAAGTGAGTAACATCAAATCTAACTCAATATAAAGCCTTTGGTTCATGAATTAGTGTATTACACAATCTTGAAAAAAAAAAAAAAAAAATAATTCGGATTTAAATAATGAAAAAATAAAAAATATTAAAAAAGTGCTAAAACTCACACTTTTTTGTTCCAAAAGTGTAGATCTATTTTAAACTAACACATTACAAATGCATTTGTACACTAATTTGAAAAAAATGTAAATGATATCAAGAAAAGCCCCAAATTTTGAAAATAAAAAAAATCTAGATCTACACCTTAAAACACTAGATCTAGGGAAAAATTAGTGATTAACATCATATCTAATTCAATATAAAGCCTTTGGTTCATGTATTGCATAATCTTAAAAAAAAAAAAAAAAGCCTAAAACAATTCGGATTTAAATAATGAAAAAATAAAAAATATTACAGAAAGTGCTAAAACTCACTTTTTTGTTCCAAAAGTGTAGATCTATTTTAAACTAACACACTATAAATGCATTTGAACACTAATTTGAAAAAATGTAAATTATATCAAGAAAGGCCCCAAATTTTGAAAAAAAAATAAAATCTAGATCTACAGCTTAAAGCACTAGATCTAGGGAAAAATTAGTGAGTAACACCATATCTAACTCAATATGAAGCCTTTGGTTCATGTATTACACATTCTTAAAAAAAAGAATTCCTAAAATAATTCGGATTTAAATAATGAAAAAATAAAAAATATTACAAAAGGTGTTAAAACTTGAATTTTTTTGCTCCAAAAGTATAGATCTAACACATCTCAACTATCTCTAAGTTATTTTGATGTTGAATCTTGAAAAGAAATCCAAAAAACAAAAAAATAAGCTTACCAAAGAGGTCCCTTGAGTTTGATTAGCTTTCCCCACATACAAATCCACCCAAAAGTAGCTTAGATCTAAGCTTTTAGGTGCTCCTCCGTGCTTTAGAAGTTGTAGCAGGCCTTAGGAAGCCTTAGGAAGCTCTCAGGGAAGAAACGGAATGAAAGAAATGAAAGAAGAAGGCCAATAGAGTTGCTTTTAAAAAAATTCCCATCAGACATTATAACGGTTGTTATTTTGAAAATAATGGCCGTTATAACGGTACGGCCGTTATATTCAAAATAACGGCCGTTATGGTCCCTTTTTTTGGCGATATTTCCCCCCATTATACATTGCGGTCGTTATATGCATTATAACGTAACGGTACCGACCATTACCATTACATAATGACCGTTATTTTGAACCATGGTTGGCCTACCCATGGTCTAGCCTGCATCACAAGTACACAAACAATATTAGCAACACAAACTGGGATTGGTTCCTTACATCCTTCCCTCAAAGAAATTTGGTCCTCCAAGTATGCTGGTGGTCTTATTTACCTCGAGAATTGGTGAAGATAATCCTTCCAAACCACAATCACCAACTTCCCTAAACTCGGAATAGAAAGTAAATTATATTTACAATCAGTATTAAATGTGGTCCTGGGCTAACCTATCAAAATTATGAAGAGTACCTTCCTGATGTAGCTTTGCGAAGTAAACATCCTTAACTTGGCCTTTGGGTATTCTCATTAAGCTGTTGTACATGGTTGGTGTTGCTGCTGTTGCCGCATTTGCTTTTGAGGACAGTCCTTAGTTAGGTATGTAAATAGGTATCCAATTCTCTGATTATCTGGAGGTTTTGACCCATAAAAAATCGGGTTTGGAACTTATTTTAGGTTCCATTTCATAAATGGGTCTAGCTCTGGAACCCAATTTAGGTTTTGATTGATAAACGGGTCTAGTTCCGAATCTATACAAGTTCTGATTGGTAGTACAATGATCTTCTGACCCTTGTGCTTGAAAGTATGGGTTTCAAGTGAGGAAATTTGATAGTTGATGAATATACCTGCAAATATGAAGAGTTGGGATTCCTATGTGGGTTAAGGGAGAGAGATAGGGATGATGGAGTTCGATATATCAAAGAACTAAAGCTGGACTTGTGGGAAAGCATGTTGTTTTACCAAACCATTGACGAAGCATAGAAAGAAGCTATTTGTGTTGAGCACATGCTTGGGTGGTCTCACATGCGACAATGTAAGTCTCAAGAAGGAAAGTCCCAACAAAGAACAAGAGCGCATATTGTCGAATAATATTTTACCGGAAAGGATAATCCTACACTCGTCGTAAGCCTAACTTTCACCACAAATGAGTAGGAAGAAGAGTGGAGAAAGACTAAGAAATTCCGAGCACGGGTTAAGTGTGAAGGAAGGTTGCCAATCTGTTTATTGACGGTGGGAGGGTGATAAAGTTCGTTGTGAAAAAGGTTATTAACAAACTTCATTGGCCACCTGAAAAGCTACCGAAGTCCTACAAAGTTACATGGGCTAACAATTTTGTCATTCTATGACTCATAGATGTTTGGTAACTTTTAAAATTGGTGATTATAAGAACAAAATTTGGTGTTATGTGATGTTCATCATACTATTTTGGGAAGACCGCAGCTTTTTGATAAGGAGGTGTACAATGACAGAGAATAACAGATATTCCTTCCCGTGGAGAGGACAATGGGTTGCGCTCGTTCCATCGCGACTGACAACATTGTTTTTGCCTACATCGTCTCGAAGAACCAAAAAGCGAGAAACAAGAAGAAACATAAGTCATATTTGCACCAATAGGGCTACAATCCGTGAGAAGCGAGAAATCAAGGCTGAAATTGAGAAGCAAAATCAAGAACCAGAGGTTTTCATGACAACATCAGATAAAGTAGCATGCAAAACTCCTGATGAAGATCATAGTTCGGAAGAACTAGAAGACAAAGGGGCTGACAACATCAATCAAAAGATAGTTAGAGGCAGAGGAAGAACAAAGAAAAGCAAACAATACAGATGTGGATCTAATGAGAAGCAACTGAATCATCCATTAGATCTTAAGGATTGTTGACAATTATGTTGTTTAATTCGGCATTACATTGATTAAAAAGTTTTCTCCTTGAGTTTTTCCTTTTGGTTGTTTTTCTTTGGTATGAAACCAATGCTATTGGGTCTCTATCCCTAAGCCTGGCTAGTCTTTGGCCACCCTTCCCCTAATCGTGCTGTGTCACTCTGATTCTTTGATTTGAAATAGTTTTCATTTTGTTTTTAAGAATAGAAGGCACACAACTCTCCTTGCAATATTTCCCTTAAAAAAGAATGTAGAAAGAGAGGCTTATGACTTAATACAGGTTCCGGTGATTCATTTTGGGCCATATCAGCCAATGCACTCGATTTATCAGCTGATGCGTGTTGTATCAGGGCGTATCAGCCGATACTTTCTTATGCACGTGTAAATGCTGATAAATTGCAACAGGTAGAGCAGTCTCTACTGATATAGTGATATGGCCAATTTATTGGCTGATATAATGTGTCTATATTTTGATCCATGTGAATAATATCTAGCTTAAATATATACTTTGATTTTGTACATTTGAAACTGTTGGATATGCTATTTTTTATTATTAGAACTTTTGAGTTCTGTCCTTTGGATTATTTTGTGGTTCCATTTGATTTAGTTCACTTTAACATATGGAGATGTTCACAATAGACGTGTCTCTCTTTACTTAGTCCTTCGTTTGATAAGTAATTGTGTTTCTTGTGAATATATCCATGAAAAACTGATCTTAATTCTTTGACACCTGATGACTCGAGTCAATTGTGTGAAACAGAAATGATGACACCCATTTAGGCCTATTTCTTGGCAAGAATTCTAAGAATTCCTGTGGGAAAAATTACAAATTCCCCAAATGTTACCCCCGCAAGCAAGTTTCCCAAATGCATACAACCTAGCATTTAGATGAAAGCGACATTTTAAAAGGCTGGATTTTTGGAATTTCCACCACTTAAAACTGGGAATTCCAAATGCTCCATAGACTTCAACTTACATTGGTATTAGAAATTCCCAACACTTGGAATTCGTGTCAGGCATTCCTCCAAATAAACAGGCCCTATACTTCAAAAATTTTTTTTTTTTTTTTGAATAATAACTTGTAAGCCCTATACTTCATTTCCTTTATGCTAACTAAAACATGATTTATGCTATATTTGTTGGGACTTATTTTTCATTTCTGAGATCTTTTATCATGTTCTTCGATATTGTTGAAGGGTTTTGGGCACCAGGGTGTGGCTCGGTCTGACTCGGCCAACTCGCATGCAACTTGGTTGATTAGACTAGACTTGACTCGAGGGGAACGTCTGATTTTTAAAACCTCTCTCTCTCTCTCTCACACACACACACACACACAGAGAGAGAGAGAGAGAGAGAGAGAGAGAGAGAGAGAGAGAGAGAGAGAGAGAGAGCACAAACACAACAGCCCAAAGTGGGCAGTGCAACACATTTACCACATTAAAATTTGTTGTGGTACACTTCCCAAGTGATTATGGGCAAGCTTTAAAATTCGGATTCATGGGGTGACTTGGTCTCCCTAAAGTTGAGCTGGCTTGACTGAGTTCTGTTTCTTGGACCAAGTTTCACAGTTGATCCCAAAAGCCTTCAAAACTATGGAAAAATATAATAAAAAACTAAGATGCTGAAAACTAATTTCTATAAATATCGAATTTTATGACTCATCATGTTTTAGTTATGAATGGAGTAAGTATAAATAAGTGTTGTCATTTGTTTTCCACTCAATCAGATGAAATATGAATTTTATCTTTGAATGCTTAGATCTTCCATAAAATGTGGTTTTAATCTTTTAAAATTCCCCATTTCCCCAAAGCCTCCCAGGGCTACTGCCAGTAGGAAAAATGTTAAGAAAGATATGTTTTGACTCCTTTTCTATAAGAATCTGTTAGAAAGGAGGTTGGTGGGGTGGGAGGGAGTGGGTTGAGGGTGACTTGTGCAAATTGACTTCTGCTCGGCTTGAAATCATGTATGTGAGTGATGACCATTTCTGGCTTGTGGGCTGACATCTCCATCCCAACTTGCTCAACACCTGGTTAGCTATAACTGCATTCGAGAGTTCATCACATAGTTTTGCATGAACTTAACAGCGGTCCCCACTCTTGTTGGAGTGAAATTTGTGTTGGTGCCAATACTCTCTTTTCCTTGTTTTTTGGTTGATTTATTGTTGTTGAAGGGGGAGATGGGGGCATGTTAAGAAAATTGAACGGCATTCGGATTTTAGAGTAGACCCAACAGCATGATAATGTGCATTACCTCGTGCTCTTACTGCTTTGTGTTTGTGATTCTCTCTCTCTCTCTCTCTCTCTCTCTCTCTCTCTCTATTTTTTTTTTTTTTGGGTTAGTGTCCTTTTTTTTTTTTTCCCCTTATGTTCAGTCCTGTTTAAACAGTTTCCTCTTTCCTTGGACTGATAAAAGGTTTTGTGATCTGCATTTTCCTGTTAATGCAGAAATTACCTGTCTAGTTGATATGGCTGGTGCTAGCGACAATGGACAGGGAAGTTCTAAGCGCACGAGGAAAAAGTCCTTTGTTTGGGAACACTTCACTGTGGAATCAATAGGTGGCGGATGTCGAAGAGCATGCTGTAAACGCTGCAACCAAAGCTTTGCCTACAGTTCTGGTTCTAAGTTTGCAGGCACCAGCCACCTCAAACGACACATTGCCTTGGGGACCTGCCCAAAAAACCGACTACAAGAAAAGAAACAGAAGCGTACTTATACTACTGCCACAAAAAATGAAGGTAGTGAAGCTGAAAAGCCAAAGAAGCGTTACAGAGGGACCCCTGTGCCTAGCTTGCCGGATGTGTTTGACCAGGAGAGTAGTTGTTTGGATATTACAAAAATGATTATCTTGCACGAGTACCGGCTCCACATGGTTGAAGATTCTGCTTTTATAACCTTTGTTCAAAACCTTCAACCTCAATTCAAAATGTTGACATTTAGTGACATTGAAAGTGAATGCTTCACAATTTATAACAAGGAAAAGCAAAACCTTATGCAGATCTTAGGAACCATTTCTGGGAGGATCAGTCTTTCTTTAGACCCATGGACGTCTAGTCAGACTCTAAGGTACATGTGCGTGACTGGACAGTTTATTGATAATGACTGGAAGCTACACAAACGGATTCTCAACTTCATGCTTGTTTCTTCTCACATTGGAAATGCCCTTACTGATTCTGTTGGGACATGCCTTTCAAACTGGAATATGGAGAATAGATTATTTTCCATTACACTGGATAATGGATCATCAAATGATGGCATTAGTTCGAATCTCAGAGGGCATCTCTCCAACAAAAATGCACTCGTGCTCAATGGCCAGTTATTTGTAGCAAGTTTTGCCCACATATTGAATGTCATTGTTCAGGATGGTCTAGGGGCTGTCCATGATATTATTTATAAAGTCCGTGAAAGTATTAAGTATGTGAAGTCATTGCCAGAAGGGAGCTTTGCTGAGGTTGCTCAACAGCTACAAATTGAGAGCACAAAAAGCTTATTCCTTGATGTTCCAATGCAATGGAACACAACGTATCTCATGTTATTGGCGGCAGTAGAGTTCAAGCAGGCATTTTCGTATTTGGAGACGTGTGACTCAAACTACATGCAAGCACCATCTGTAGATGAATGGCACAAAGTCGAAACACTTTGCAAGTACTTGAAGCTTTTGTATGATGCAGCAATTGTCTTCATGGGTACATGCCCAACTGCTAATCTCTACTTCCATGAGGCATGGAAGATCAAATTGGAACTTACTCAAGCAGCAATGATTGAGGATACCAGGGCCATTGTTGGAAAAATGCATGAAAGATATGAACAATATTGGAAGGACTGCAGTCTTATTCTAGCAATTGCTGTAATTATGGATCCAAGGTTCAAGATGAAGCTGGTTGAGTACAGTTTTTCTAAAATCTATGGTGAAGATGCAAGAGCACACGTAAAGGTTGTAAATGATGGTATTCATGATCTGTATCTCGAATATGACTCGCAGCCGTCCTCTCTGACTCTAGTTTATGAGGACCAAGAAAAGGTTGACAGTGTTATGGAGGGAACCATTATTTCGAATGATGATGGACTTCAGGACTTTGACGCGTTTGTATCTGAAATGTCCACCAGCCAACAGCCAAAGTCAGAATTGGATCAGTATTTGGAGGAGTCACTTGTGCCTAGGATTCAAGAGTTTGACATCTTAGATTGGTGGAAACTGAACAACCTCAAGTATCCCACACTTTCAAGGATGGCCCGTGATGTCTTGGCTATTCCCATGTCAACTGTATCCTCCGACTTAATGTTTAGCACTGGAAGCAGGGTGCTTGATGATTACCGCAGTTCTTTGCGGCCGGAAACATTGCAGGCCCTTTTTTGTGCCAAAGACTGGCTCCAGCAGGAGCAACAGCCGCTACAGGTACTTCCAGATCTGTCAAAAGCCATCGTCAAGAAGGAGTTATGAACTCCAGTAAGTATCACATCACTCATCAGTCTACTTTAGTCCCTTCTTTCCAATAGATAGGCAGGTCCTGGTTTGCTTTCTGTTGTTAGTCCAGAACTGTAATGATATACTGGAGTGTATTTGCAGAAGATTACCCCACTTAATTCAAGCCTTGTCCTTCAGGAGTTTACTTGAATGAACTATCTAGTTACTGTTGTAGTTTACAGGAATTCCACTTGTGTCCGCTGAATTTCTCTTTGCTTCATTCTATTAAGAGCAAACTGGATTATGTATAAATGAGTGATAGACAGTTGCATGGAGATGTTGCCGCTGGTTTTTAATTGGTCTTGATGAAGACCATCTTAGGGGCCAATGAAACCTGGCATCATTGCATCATGCATCTACTACGGTGCCCAATCTTCAATCATCCCCCTTTTCTGGTATTCAAGGGCTATTCAAATCTTTTGATTTTATTATTTTTTTCCCTATGTGGAAGGCTCGAACTGCTCGTCTCATTCTGCATTTTGGAGGGGGGAAAACAATGCTGCTTCCCTGAAATGCTGAATGGTGACGTGCATGTCTGGTTTTCTAATTTTCCAGGCCATTCAGGTGCTTGGACTGCAGAAAAAAGAAAAGAAAAGAAAAAGAAAAGCAGAATGCTTGACATTCTCCAGAACCTTCTGAGCATCAGATCTTTACATTTAAGATCAGTACACGAGTGAAATGATTCTGAATCAGACCGACTCAGTTTGATATTAGTAAAAGATGGGGTTGGAATTTGACCTGCCACACACCGATAATATCAAACAGCACAGGGGTTAGCAAGGATCTATTGAAACTTGCATACTCTCTCCTTGAGATTGAGGAGCTGAATCCATCATTCAAGCTACTTTTTGGTGTACTGAGTAGCTAGCTATTCAGTTGCAGATTATTTCATTAAGGCCCGCGTTCAAAGAGGTTCAATGTTTCCAGGGATGAATATGCTGGGATAAATTTAGACACTGGGATGAACTTTTTGAGGTTCAAGTTTTTTCTGTTTTCTTCCCTTTATTTTCAATATATAGTCTTTGCGCTGTTTACATTTGTTTTTGCAATTTTTGTTTGATATCATCTACCACCATTTCATCAATTTGGTTTCGTTTGCTACCTACTATCTAGGTTCTGAATTTTTTATGGGAAAATATGGTGGTGAAGGCCAAAGGGTGCTTGTATGCTATAGTTAGAGACTTATCCTCTACAGAGATTTTATTTTGAGAAGTGTTTCTTATGCTGATGATGAACACATGGGAGTTTTCCATACGGCCTACTTTGGTTGGCTCACAATGGGCCTAACTTTGCATGGTCCACTGATTTATATGATATCTCCATATGATTACTTGCCCAAACTTGATTCCATTTTTAAGGATGAACTGTTGGACAAATCTATGCATTAGAAACAAGATTTAGTTAAGATCACTCATTTTGATGGTCCACTTAGCTTGATCCTGTAGTGGGTCTCACTAGGTGTCTTGCTCGGTAAGATCGTGCAAGATTTATGCACAGGAGCAAATACCGTTGATATACGTACATATATACATACATATTCACTCCATTTCTTTTGATGTGGTATTGCCCGGTTTTCGCAGGAGACAAAAGTAACGTAAGCATCTTGAATCTACCTTCATTTGCATCACTCATCAAACATATTAGAACTTAAAAATATTAGATTTACACAAGAAATATATATATATATATATATATATAAAATAGCCTTTAGCACCACTACCATCTCGAATATCTACGTTCATTTTCATCACTTCGACATATTTATCACTCTTACCTCTACTTTCCTTAAAAAGGGCTTTGGTTCAGTTTGGCATCTCTATTTTCTCCCTCTTATTGTTTAAAAGCTGATTCAATCAGATTTTAGTGTGTTTGTTAGTTACATTTACCGTGTCCTTTTCAAATGACCTTAGACATGATTTGTCTTTTTCAAGGAGTAAGCAAAAGGGGAACAATCCATCAGACAAAATTGTCGGAAGCGGAAAGACCCTTATATGAAAAGTGAAACATGACGTTACTTTTAGTAGGTCGCGTTTCACATTTTTTCTTTTACTTTTGGGCCCCTAAAGCAAGATCCACACCACTGACTAGACTAAGAGGGTAAAAGACGGCCACACATCCAAATTGCAACCGTTGGATGATCATATAATTTTAAATATTTACTAAAAAAACAAAACATACCGTTAGATCCATGTTTTTTACATTTGTGGGCCCCAAATGAAAAATCAGAACCGTTAGTCCTCTTTGGATGGATAAACATGGCTATGAGATCAATTTGTAGTGCCTTATTCATTGTAGATTTCGAAAAATCAAAGAAAAACTGTGGGCGTTGATGCACCATCCATTACTCACTGGGTGATCCATATTTTTCACACAGTCCGCTTTTCCTCATTTTTTTTTTCTAGTTGTGGGGCCCTAAAGTATTATCTGAACTGTACAAGTTGTTAGGATGACTAAGAACAACCACCATATCAAATATCAACCATTGATCATTCCCCAATCTTGAGATATTTGTAAAACAAAATAAACAATTGAAGTTAAATTTTAGACTTTATGGGCCTCTTTATCAAGATTTGGACCATTGAGCCTCTTGGGAATACTACAAATAGCAATGTGGTCAAGTATTAACCACTAACTCACTATGTATATTAATAAATTTATAAAAAGAATTATCAACCATTGAATTAAAAGAATATGTTTCAATCAATATTTGTTTATCATGAGATAGAATAGAAAAGAGTTAGAAAGAGGCTGATGTGACGTAAGTTTTTAGTACTCCTGGGTGTATAAATGGAAGAAGAGTGAGTGGAATGCTCACTAAGGTGATGTAAAGTTTCTCTCTCTCGCATTTGGATGAAAATGACGTATTGACGTAACTATTCCGTTTTTCTTTCATTAGTCAGGGTATATCCCACCTAGCCCAGTCCAGTCGAGGAGGTTTTTGTCTCGAGCCTAAGGTACACTCGATTCTGAATAGTCAAGAATTAATTTCTAAAAGCACATGCAAATCCTCTTATCCACATGTATCAAGTAAAATTATGGTAGTTGGCCAACAAATGTAGGTGTCAAACAAAAGACCTCTCCGCTTCACGAGGTAGAGTCCTTGGTCAACTGAGCTGCCACTCGTTGGCTAGCCACGCTATTCCTTTTTGCTCCAACTTCCTTTTACTCAGCCAACCATAATAAAGTGGGTAAGTGGTTAATCCCTACCTATAAAAAAAGGTGGTTAAAAAAGAATGATTTTATATAAAAGATGAAACTCAAGAAAACTACCCATAGCCATTTATTGAAAAATCCAAGATATTAAAAAATAGATTAAACCAACATCAAAAGCATTTTCTTCCCTTTCTTCTGCCTTGTTTTGCAAAAATGTTTTAAAAATGAAATTAATGATTAAAAAGGATTGAAATTGTTTTCTAAACAAAAAATAATGATAATAATTAGGTCAAACGTGATTTCAAGATTCATTATTATAACTTAGTTAAACCAACAAATCAAACAAGACCCGATTGTTGCTCATCATATCTAAAAACAAATCTCAAGTAGCTAAATTGACAAAACTAGCATCTCCAATTGCACTGTCAATTGCCACATGGCCTCCCTAACGGCGAAAATTGCATACAACATGTCTCCAACATCCATGCCATGTGTGACTTAGCATTTAGTATGAAGGATATGTCAAATTTGAAGTATGAAAAATGCATGTTCCTTTTCTTATTTCGGATTATTTTATGCAATGGGGCCCCACAAGAATGTAAAAATGCAAAAGATTTCTTTTGCTTTCATGATGTGGGTTCCATAAGAAGACAAAAATATCATAAAAAGATAAATTGGCATACCAGGTGGAGTTCATACTTTGGAGATGCCAAATTCCAAATCTTTAGATTGTCACATAAGCCTTTAAATGAAATTTGGCATCTCCATAATAACATATCTATTGGAGATGCTCTTTGGACCCAAAAACACACATTGCACTTCTTTGCATCAACGTTTGATTTGAAAATTGGCCTCTAAGCCCTTCTTTTCCCAAAAGATTTGAAGAGAGTGCCCTACAACAAGGCCAATCTTCTTCTTAATCTATTTGACAGCAAACTCTTATTATTATTTATTTGATTTAATTCTACTTTTGTTATTTCATTATCTATGTTGTGGACTGACCCATATTTAAATCCATATATTGCTTGGAAAACCACTGTATATTGTCAATAGTGCATCAAACGAATAAATAACCCACATTGACAGTCAAAATATCATCGTTGTTATGATGATTGACGATCGTGATTCATCAATTTTGAGGGTAGTTGAAACTCTCAATTTCTATGCGTAAGAACTTACTATCATAATAAGTGATCGGCGAGTTCTCTCTCTAGGGGATCAAAATTTACGTTTCACAACATAAGCTGTGAGTTGTGGGATTACTGGAACTTAGATCCATTGGACATTCTTAGTATTTGATAAAAAGGTTATAGAATGTGAAGGAAAGTGAAACAAAGTGAACTGTATTCATCCATATGACTTCCCCAAATAAGATGGTTGGAATGTATAATAAAGTTGACTTTTGGTATATTCCAAATCTATAGACCAACAAAGATGACATGGCCTACGTGCCACGGTTAACCAAGGGAAACTGTTCTCCGATGAGTAGACCCAACACTGCTCCTGTACATGCTCAAGCTTATAGGGCCCACCTATATGCATCCTTATATGTGGGAGTTGGGTAGAAGTCTTCTCATGGATAAGTTTTATAGGAAACTTAGCGTCATCAAATTATCCAAGCCGTTTATTTAGTAGCCTTAAATCTTAATAGTCTTTTTAACATAGATTTGTTTTAGATTCAACCCAATGGCAGTAAAGGTTTGATGAAAGTGAAATTAGGCCCAGTGACATTAACTGGGTTTGAGAGTAAAACAGGGGTTGCAAAGATCAAAGAGGGGTCCAAGTGAGCCGGATGGAGCTGGACTGCACATGTTGCTTGTAGGAAAACACTTCTCCTCAACCTAGTGCTCGTGAAAGTCATTATTTACTTTTGAATTTTTATCCTCTCTTGTTTTCTCTTTCACAGCTAAGAATATATGGTCTTTAATCCTTTGGCATTAGGAAAGAAGGGAAAAAAAGAAAAAAGAAAAAAGAAAAACAATACAATATATATTCCATGCCTGTTTGGTATTTTACTAGATTAGTAAAAATAAAGTAAAGCCTCCATTTCTTAGAAAAGGGGTCACATCAATAGCACTTTAATTCAAAATTTCCTCCATTTTTTCTAAAAGACAAAAAGTCAAAAAGATTTCGTACCAAACAACTAAAATATAATACCATCATAACCCCATTATATTTTATTCTATCTTGATTTGATGCTTTAATAAACTTTATTTTACATGTAAAATTACCAAATGGGCCCGAGGTTGTTTGCCTGTTACGTAAGTGATCGGTCGAACAGTTTTATATGTATTTTGATTTTTAGGTTTTTATCACAAACTTCTCAAAAGCTATGAAGAATTAAGATTTGAAATTAAACTCCAAATATTTAACACTAATACAAGAGTATTGAATGATTCGGATCATGAATTGGGTGCCCTCAGGGAGTGCAGAGGATTGAAGAAGTTTGGGACCTTTTCACAGATATTTTAAAATCTATTGATAGCGAAGGTAAATCAACCCCAAGGTATTGGGGACTATCAGTTCAATAAACAAAATGAATGGTTTAGATTACATATATAAAGATATAAAGGGAGTGCAGAGGACTGAAGAAGTTTGGGACCTTTTCACAGATATTTTAAATTCTATTGATAGCGAAGGTAAATCAACCCCAAGGTATCGGGGACCATCAGTTCAATAAACAAAATGAATGGTTTAGATTACAAATATAAAGATATAAAGATGATGGGGCCCCTAATAATGCAATCACAATATAAGAGGTTGTACTAATGTCTTTTTGGAAGGGATTTGAAACCTACATAGCTATGAAAATCTAGGTGTGAAAATGTCTTTATTTACACACCATTGCCGCACCTCATTGAGTGGAAGGATAAAATTAGAAATGAGCACTTTCGAGAGCATTTAGGGGTAACATCAATAAGAGATAAAATCAGGGAAACCCTTTGAGCATGTCCAATGTAGGCTGGCAATGACACTGGTAAGGAAAAGCTTGGCTATGAGGTTGATGGCCCATCAAGGAGAAGTGGTAGGCCGAAAAAGACGTGGATGGAGGTAGTAAAATTAAATAGATTTCAAGAAATGCAACTTATGTGAGGATTTGGCTTAATATAGATATAAATGAAAAAATAGAATTCATGTGGCTGACCCCAACATAGTTGGGACAAGGCTTTGATGATGATATCACACCTCTTTTATGCACTGCATGCGACAATGATGGCATACAAATGTGACTAGTAAATCATTTATATATATATATATATATGTAAAGGACCGGAAACAAGTGACCCCTTTGAAACCATTATGATATCCTCTACCTAGATAGAATATGCCAATTAATCTCCAAGTGTGCGAATTTTAAAGGTTTTTAATATTTTGAGTTTTTGGAAAATTTTCAAATTTCTTGAGGAAGAGTGTATCGAAGCATACCTTGCAAATGTATGTATTATTATTTATGGAATCTAAACTCAATCTAGTAAGAGTTGAACCCACCATCAAATCGGTTAATATAAAATACTTGAATTTTCATAATATCTTATTCACCTCGAGCTCTTTTATAAATGATAGATATATGACCGTGGACCCAACTGTCAGATTATGTGGTCTCAATCCAGTGGATGATGTAATAAATTGATTTATTTATCAATATAATCATGCTTTCTATTCATGAGATGAATGATGTTTTATTTCTTCTTGCACATAACTAATACTTATGACATGATAGTTTATGAGATGAACCGGAGCCCACGAGTATATTAGATGTGATACATGTGTGTGGATGAGATCCACATGCGGGAGACATATGTCACAAATTTTATACTTAAATTATTTCACAACTGGTGATGAGATTAGGCATTTCATCTGATAAGGTTGTAGTATCATGATTACTATGAGATAGTGTGATCTGTTTCGATCATCAGAATGTAAGATTCTGGATCATTTTACTAGTACATTGGATGCATTGAAAGACCATGAGAAGCACCATATGAAACACTATCTATACTTTAAGGTCTGCTCTCATAATTCCCTACCAATAGGATCTCAATTCCGAGATATTAATGAACTCAAGTTTCTATCTATTCATTTACTTTGAGTCACCAATGAGTGATGTCAACTGTGCGTTAACACCTTGGTGCCTTGGGTACGTGGTAGTAGGACTATGGGAATATTTAATGGTCAAGATGGAATTTATCTTTTATTATCCCCTTGTGCCAATTAATGAATTTATCATTAGTAAGTGCACAAGCATCTCAATTAAGAGTTAATTGGATGGTACTGATGATTACTGTAATTAATTGGGTCTTAAGGATAATAAGATATAGATCTAAGTTGGTGGGACAGGTTTTATCCAATCGATCCATGGATATTGATGAAAGGCCTACTTGTGGTGATAAGGAAATTTATGGTCTTTTTGTAATTTATTCCTAAGACAGGAGTTCAATTGTATTTATATAGTGGAGTTATTTGCAATTAACTGTGGCCCCGGATTGCACATGAGATGTGTGGTTGCGTTAATCTAGTTGGAGCCAGCTTTCTATGGAATCCCTAGTGGTCCACACGCTAGCCTAAATAGAAAGTTACTATTTCTATTGAGAGTGAGACTTCTAATAGTGGTAATAGTAAGAAGAGAATGTTATTAATTCTTATGGAAGTAAGACTTCTATTAATTATTCGTAAGAGGAGGTGTCATAGGGCTATATATATTGGAAGTAGGTGGGCCTCGTGGATATGTTTTCAAAACTTTTGACCCACTTGACTTAGGGATCAAGTACCCATAAGGCCATAAACTACAACCAGGATGCAATCATTCAATCTCATCAATCATGTACAGCAATATAACCTATCTAAAAGATAGAAACTAGTGGCACCATGCAACAAAATAATCCACAACAAATAAAGAAGTTAATTATACCTTTGGAGCCCGATAGTGCTCTAATGGAGAAGACGATAATTAGCTTGTATCAAGAACTCTTCTTGAACCAATTAGAATCTCCAAGACCTTGTTGTCTTTCACGCTATGACCCGCTATCAGATCTCTTTCTCAAGAAGATTGGTGGAAACTTCAAGAGAAAACCCAACTAGAAACTCCAAGGAATTAGAAGAGAACTAGAAGAAAGAGAAAACTTGTGCAACATTTGCACAAAAAGGGGCTGGGCGTTCTCTCCAATGCTGGACGTCCTAGCCCCTTTGCACCCCTTTTATAGCTTGGCAAACCTCCTCTTTTCTTATTTGAAATAGAAGTCCAACTCCCATTACAAATTAGTAACTTTCTCCATTTTCTAATTACTATAGAAGTCTCACTTCCACAACAATTAGTAAGCTTACTATTACCACTATTAGAAATCCTACTTCAAATAGAAATAGTAAATTTCTAATTCCTTCCTAAAGGAGTTCAAGTAGGATTAGTATCTTTCTAATAACTTTGGCTAGCGTGGGGACCACTAGAGATTCCATAGAAAGCTGGTTCCAACTAGGACACCGCGACCCCACATCTTATCTGCAATCCGGGCCCACAGTTAATTGCAAAACACTACTAAATAAATGCAATTGCACTCCAGTCTTAGAAATAAGTTACAAATAAGACCCTAAACTTCCAGATTATCACAAGTAGGCCCCTCTATCAATATCCAAAGATCAATTGGATCAAATCTGTCTCTTTCAATCTTAGATCCACATCTTATTATCTTTGAGCCCCAATTAATCACAGTGATCATCAGTACCATCCAATTAACTCTTAATCGTGATGGGTGTGTACTTAATAATGATAAATCCATTAATTGGCACAATGTGATAATATAGATAGATTACATCTTGACCATTCAATGCTCCCACAGTCCTACTACCACGTACTCAAAACAACTAGGTGTTGACCTACGGTTGACCTCACTCATTGGTGAATTAAAGCAAATGAAGAGATAGAAACTTGAGTTCATCAATGTCTCAGGATTGATAACCTATTGCTAGATAATTATGAGCAGACCTTAAACTTGAGACAGTATTCTATAAGGTATTTCTCATGGTCCTTCAATATATCCAATGTACCAGCATAATGATCCAGAATCTTACATTATGACG
The DNA here is from genome assembly GCA_003546025.1 of Camphora micrantha. Lineage (NCBI taxonomy): Eukaryota > Viridiplantae > Streptophyta > Magnoliopsida > Laurales > Lauraceae > Camphora > Camphora micrantha. The sequence continues at coordinate 30,843,540 of QPKB01000008.1, read as the reverse complement.
ATCGAGACAAATCACACTATCTTATAGTGATCAAAGTGCTGAAACCTTATCAAATGAAATACCCAGTCTCATCACTGGTTGTGGAAATATTTAGGTATAAGATTTGTGACATATGTCTTCCGTGTGTGGATCTCATCCATACACGTATATCACTTCTAATATACTAATGAGACCCAGTTCATCTCATGAATCATCATATTATATGTATTGGTCATGTGCATTAAGTAGTAAAACACAATTCATCTCATAAAAGGAAAGCATGATTTTATTGATAAATAAAGAAATTAATCAATTTATTACATCAACTGATGGATTGAGTCCATACAATCTAACAATATAGGGGAGCACCCTTTTGCATGGGTGGCGCTACATAGATCCCAGTGAGGTCAATTGACCCCGCTGAGATCTGGAAAAATATTAAAAAAAAAACACTTTTTAATGAATTGAAGTTATGTGAAGCTTTTGACCCCCATTCAATGCATGCCTACTTTAATGGGCTATGTTGTCTAAAAAAAAAAAAAAAAAAAAAAAAAAAAAAAAAAAAAAAAAAGAAGAAAAAACCAATTGTCCCAATTTTCATTTTTTTAAAGAAAATTTCATTTTTTAGACATTTTGTCAGTAAGTTTTTATTTACTATAACTTAACCTCTAAATACGGTAGTCTCCCCATATTAAAATGAGAAAACCCTAATATTATCAAACGTAGATGACAGATGTTGATAAAGGTAAAAACAGATTTATTTGATTTGTGGAAGATAATTCTTTTGTTGACCCCACTAACTCGAATTTCTAGAGCCGCCACTGCCCCATTGGATGTCCAACACATTGGAGTACACGCCCAGGCCCTAGAGTGCAAGAGCTGCACAACTACTTGTTCTCCTCCCTCTTCTAGTTTACTTAGAGCTTTTAGTTGTCGTCTTCTCTTGGAGATCCCACTATTCTTCTTAAGAATAGAGATCTGAAATGGGTCATAGCGTGGAAGACAACAAGGTGTGGGAGATCCAAATTTGCTACAAAGAGGAGTTCTTGATAAAAACAAGTTGTATACTTCTCCATTAGAGCACAATCGAGCTCCCATTGTATTATTTACTTTCTTGAACATTGTGGACTTTTATGGCTGCTTGTTGGCTGCTATTTATTATCTTGGAGATAGTGTTTTGACTTGGATTTTGGATTGAGTTTTGTAGCCTTAGGGATACTTGATCTCTGTGTCAAGCGGGTAAAAAAAAAAAAAAAAAAAACGTTTTGAAACCTTTCCACGAGACCCATCTACTTCCAACACCAACTCCTATTGAAATGAACTTGATAGGAGGCCACAAAAAGGGCACTTATTTTGATCCGTTCTGATTTTTTCAAAGTGTGCCCCAATGGGGAGTCTGAAATAATTTCCTTTGAACAAGGGCGGACTCATGTATACGTCCATGTGGGGGCGGACGCACCCGTTGGACCTCGGTCTGCTTCTAAAACCATAGTGAAAATTCTGGCTCTTCTTCCAAAATCTACATAAAAATCCGACATTTGCCCCAAAGTCCAAATGAAAATCCTGAGTTTGTTCCCAAAACCCAATTATCTATTTGGGCCCAAACCCCTCAAATGAAAATTCTGAGTCCGCCTGCTTGTGAATCCTGATGTATCCGGACTCTTTAAGTCGTATTTTGTCAATTTTTTTGTTCATTCAAAAATAGACAAAGGCCATGCACTCGTGACTGAGCGAGAGAGAACCTAACACTTGCACTATTAAAATATTGTCACGACCCAAGCCCGAGATCAGAGTAATCAGGGCTTAACCTCAGGTCGTGAAGAGGATCATACTTACTCCTATAAACCCCGAATTAACCGAAGTTAAGATGAAGTTCACAAGGGATCTATTATACATACCTGTCAAATGTACATTTTTGCTGAATATACATATACATTGTCGATTTCGGAACATATACAAGTACTTTACATCAACAGTAAAGTTCAATATACACATTTCATTTCTTATCAAGTCAACCACTGCATATTTAAATACAATGCAAGTGACATCATTTGCAATTCCAAAATGAGTATATACAAAAACATCTCCCAAAAACTCCCAAAATATTTCAATCAAAATTCACACTCTAGATGATCATGTCCATTCAATCAATCCTCCTGGAGGAATCAGACGGGCTTCCTCCGTTGGCAGTGCGGCCTCTGCCTGACCGGCACGGGCAACTGCGCCTGTAATATCATTAGTAATACTGTGAACACGACGGTTCAACAATGTATATACAATTCTATGATAGCACACGTTACTTCTATCAATTTACTGATTTAACAATTCTAGATAATTCAATTCTATTTCAATATCCTGTATAATAAATACAGTGTTAACAATGCCTATATTGGTAACTACAATAGTATTGGTTTCACTTTAATTCAATTTCTTCCCAAAGGAAGTAATTCACATTCATTCATTTCATTGATTCTCATTTGACTCATTAATCATGTTAGGCATTTATTAATGGCTAATCAATGGGACTCATTAGTCCAATGTGTAACTTATCAATTCGGTGACTTTTTAGTCTATGACCTTTCGGTCCATAACCTTTTCGGTCCATTTATGGTGGGATTTTCCAGTGTCTGGATCAGAGATCACTGGTATCACCACGGAGTTTCGGAACGCCCCCAATTCCATCTACCGTAGTAGGATTGTTCATTACATTGTTACCTTTAGTAACTGTTCATTCATTAATTCATTATTATATTTCGTAACTGTATAGTGTTCAGTATTACACTTAGCAATTGCTCATTTTTTTTAAATGTCACATTTAGTGATTATTCATTAATTCAATGTGGCCCATTAATGGGCTTTAGAAACCACTATGTAGTGCCAAACGCATAATTCACTTCAAACCATTTATTTCAGTCAACCCTATTCCAATTAAAAAAACAATTATCTAAACCAAGCAATTGAGTGAAACGTTCGTTATCGATGCACATGTTACTACCGATGACATTATTTTAATTCAATTGTGCATTCCGATAACCTTAACTAACACTTATGAAGGTTTAGATATCACAATTACTAGCCTCTATGGCTAGGCTCTCAACTCAGAAAGAATCAGAACTCAATCTGCAATTTTTCTCAGTGGCGGTCACGTGGCAGTTTGCCGCATTTCGGGCTGGCGGCTAACCGAAATTGGCTGGCGGCTAGCCGAAATTGAAATTTCGGCTAATCGTAATTTGGCAGTTAGGTCACGGTCAGCTTTCCAGAAGCTGACCATTTCGTGGATTTCTGGCGGTTAGCCCTGCGGCTAGCCGCAATTACCCAGAACTAAATGTTTGGGCTTCAGAACTTCTGAAGCAAATTCTGAAAATTGAGTTCATTAAACTCAAATCACTTCAATAACACCATAAAACATAGAAGATGCATATACTTGCCTCTATTTGAAGGTTGATTGATGAAAACCCTCTTTCTTAACTTGGATCGAGAAGGGAACTTCTCAACTTGAGGTCTTTTCTCCAAGAAAATCCAAGAAGATGATCAAGAGGATGGAGAAGATGAACTTCTTCACTTAAACCACTCCAAAACTTCACTCGTGATGCTTGATGGAGATGAAATGGAGAAAGAAGAAGAAAACAAAGAAGAGTGGAGTCTAGGGTTTTTTGGAGTTGAAAAATGAGATGAATGAACTCATCTCATTCAAATATAAGCCCTATTTTGCACTTTAGTCCACCATCTCTTCTAATTTACGACTCAAGTCAATTGAAGGGTCGTTTGATCTAATTCTCGTCAAACGACTTCAAGTCTTTTATGAAAGTTAATGTACTCATCGAGATACGCGTGTTGGTATCAAGAGTTTTCGTATTCGACAAAATATGTGAAAATTCATATATACGAAAACGTCCTTAATTTCCTTGTTTGAGTCTAACCTCCATTTAATTCATTCAATCTCATTCACTATCATTTCATTAAGCCTAAATCATTCATTTTAGGCTAATTCAATTCCATTTGGCCATAAACCACTATTAGCTCATTTAAACACATTTAATTAGCCTAATTTCCAATCAATTAGAGTTAATGTCAATTAACTCGGCGCGAGGCCTAACATTCCCCTAAACTTTTAGAATCATTCGGTCCTCCGAATGCAATACAATTCAATACCAATCAATAAGTAATTCGAATTAAAATTACCTGAACGAACAGCTCGGGATACTTCTGGGCCAATTGCTCCTCAAGCTCCCATGTAGCTTCACTGGGTTCTTGATGATCCCAAAAGACCTTGACCTATCTAATCGTTTTCGTACGTAGAACTGCCTCTTTGGTATCAATAATCTGAATTGGCTTCTCAACATATGTGGTGTTCGGTAACACTTGGATCGCTTCATGACGAATGACATGTAAAGAATCAGCTACATACTTTCGAAGCATTGTAACATGAAATACATTGTGAATACCAGAGAGTTCTGCTGGAAGGTCCAGGCAATAAGCCACATTTTCAATCCGGCTAGAGATTTTGAAAGGTCAAATGAATCTCGGGGAAAGGTTCCCTTTCTGCCCGAATCGAATAGTGCCTTTCATTGGAGAAGTCTTTAAAAAAACTAAATCATCAATCGTAAACTCTAGATCACGCCGACGATTGTCAACATAGCTTTTTTGCCTTGATCTAGCAACTTTCAGCCTTTCCTGTATTTTCTGAACCTTTTCTGCTGTTTCAGCAATGATCGTAGGACCGTGGAAACTTCGAGTTCCAACTTCTTCCCAACTCACTGGAGTCCTACATCTTCAATTGTACAGTGCTTCAAATGGTGCCATTTTAATATTGGAGTGATAGCTATTATTGTACGCAAATTCGCACAACGCCAAATGATCATCCCAATCACTCCCGAAATCAACAACACTGGCACGAAGCAAGTCTTCCAAAGTCTGTATAGTCCGTTCCGATTGTTCGTCTGTCTGTGGATGATAAGCAGTACTAAACTGAAGTCTAGTACCCATGGAATTTTGAAATGACAGCCAAAATGCGGATACAAACCGACTATCCCGATCAGAGACAATCGAGACTGGTGTTCCATGCAATTGAGTCACTTCCTTGACAAACAATCTAGATATATCACTGAATCACATATCTTTTCTAAATGGAAGGAAGTGTGCGAACTTCGTAAGACGATCAACGATCACCCATACGACATCATGTTGCTTTTTCATCCTCGGTAAACCAGATACAAAGTCCATTGTAATGTGTTCCCACTTCTACACTTCTATTTAGGAATATTCAGTGGATGAAGCAATCCAGGCGATTTTCGGTGATCAAACTTCACACGCTTGCAAGTTAAGCAGGAAGACACATAACCTGTTATTTTCCGCTTCATGTTATTCCACCAGAATCTGCCTTTGAGATTTCTATACATTTTCGTGCTTCTCGGATGCATAGAATATCTGATGTGATAAGCTTCGAACATCACTGCCTGCTTCAAATCTTCCTGTGCTTGTATGCACAACCGGTCTCTAAAGTAGAGAACCCCTTCTACCAACACAAAATCTGGTCTGTTTACAATATTATCCCTAATCTTCACCAATTCAGGATCTTCGAACTGCCTATCTTTGATCTGCTTGATAAGAAGTGGTTTGAATACAGACATTGCTGCAATCATTACTCGATTGTCCACTATGTCAATGGACACATCAAAATCCTTAAACTCATCATTCAGATCCTATCCACGCTCCAACGATGCCAAGTTAGCAGATTTTCAACTCAAAGCATCCGCTACGACATTACCTTTTCCAGGTACATATGTGAATGGAAAGTCGTAATCCTTGATTAGCTCTAACCAACGGTGTTGCCTCAGATTGATATCCTTCTGAGTGAACAAGTACTGAAGACTTCTATGATCACCGTGGACTTCAAAAGTCTCTCCATATAGATAGTGTCTTCATTGCTTTAGTGCAAATAGAACAGCCGCGAGCTCTAAATCATGAGTAGCATAGTTCTTCTCATGTTCCTTCAATTGACACGAACGATAGGCAATCACCTTGCCTCTCTGCATCAATACACATCCCAATCCGATATATGAGGCATTTGAGTAAATCTCAAATCCTCCTCTTCCATGAGGTAAGGATAAGATTGGGGCTAAAATTAACTTTTGCTTCCAAGTTTGGAAACTAGACTCACATGTATCATTCCATTGGAATGGAATGTTCTTCCAAGTCAGTTTCGTTAATGACGCTGCTATCTTTGAGAATTCCTTGACGAATCTTCTATAATAGCCTGCCAACCCAAAGAAGCTTCAAATTTCTGGCACGTTCTTCAGACTCTGCTAATTGGTAACTGCTTCAATCTTAGCTGAATCAACAACTAATCCATCTCTGGTAATTATATGACCTAGAAATGCAACCTGCTGCAACCAAAAGTCGCACTTCTCAAGTTTTACATATAACTAATTCTCCCTCAGTATCTATAAGGTTATTTTCAAATGATGTGAATGCTCTATCTTTGACCCCGAATAGACCAAGATGTCATCGATGAAGATTACGACGAACTGGTCCAGATAGGAAGCAAACATCCTGTTCATTAAAGCCATAAATACTGCACGTGCATTGGTTAAACCAAAAGGCATCACTAGAAATTCATAGTGTCCATAACGAGTCCTGAATGCAGTCTTTTGTACATCTTGATCCTTAACTCGAATCTGATGATATCCAGATCGAAGATCAATCTTGGAAAAATACGCTGCACCTTGAAGTTGATCAAACAACTCATCGATCCTAGGCAGTGGATAATTGTTCTTGATCGTCACTTGATTTATCTGCCTATAATCGATTCACATTCGAAGGGTGCCATCCTTCTTCTTTACAAATAATACAGGTGCTCCCCATGGTGAGACACTAGGTCTAATGAAACCCTTGTTAAGCAAATCATGTATCTGTTTCTTCAATTTATATAACTCTGATGGTGCCATTCGATACGGTGCCTTGGATATCGATGTAGTACCGGGCACGAGTTCGATTGTAAAGTCCACTTCCCTAGTCGGAGGTAGACTTGGCACTTCATCTGGAAACACGTTTGGAAATTCACAGACTACAGGAATATCTCATAACTCCCGTACAGGCTTATTTTCTGAAATGAATGCGATGTAGCCTTCACAACGACTACGTATCATTCGTTCGGCCTTGAGCGCTGAAACAAGCCTGATGTCATATTTCTTCTGGACTCCTTCGAATAGTACACTGGCATTGGCCTCATCCACCCTAAAGGTGATGATTTTGCGGAAACAGTTTAAACAAGCCCTGTACTTCGCAAGCCAATCCATGCCAAAGATCACATTGAAATCGTTCATTGCTAGAACTACCAGATCAATTGGCATTGACACTTCTCCAATTCTATCAGTGCATTTAGGTACATATAGTTCACACACTACCTTTCCCCATAGAGGAGTAGATACTGTAAAATCATAGGCTAATTGCATTATCCGGTTTTGCATATTACAAACAAATGCAAGTGCTACAAATGAATGTATGGAACCGGGATCAAATAATGCAATAGCAGGTCGGTTATCTACAAGAATTGTACCTTTAACCACATTTGTTGCAACATTAGCTTGTTCCCTGTTGACGGCATAAGCCATCTCGACCATCTGTGGCCTGTTGGGCTGCTGCTGCTCTCTTGGCTGTTGCCTCTGCCATTGACGCTGCTAGCCTTGAGGCTGAGGTTGTTGTTGCTGTTGCCTAGGAGGAGCTGGTAAGGCTAATCGCTGCTGAGGAGCAGGAAGTGCTGCTTGTCCCTGAGCAGGCTATTAGTACGAAGCTCTGTCATCTCTCCTAGTCTTCGGATATTGTGTCATCTTGTGTTCTAAAGAACCACAAACTAGGCAAGCTCCAGTAGTCCTCCAACATAACTTAGTCCTATGAGCTTTAACACAAGTCTCACAGACTGGTCTATTCTCTCTCCTCTCATTCCTCGGAATGAATCTCTGTTTCTGCTTCTTATTCTTGGACTGTCCTCCTTTCTTAAACCATGAATCACCACTTCTTTTGGTGTTTACAGCCTCTGCTTCTTTCTCTTTTTGGACTTCCTCTGCTGTATATGCCCTATCAACTGCATCATCAAATGTCGTAGGCTTTTGCCCAGCCAATACGATCGTCTTATACTCTGGATTTAGTCCAAGGAGGAATCTCTTGACTTTCTTTGCTTCAGTATCTACCAAATCAGTAGCATACTTTGATAGTTGTAAGAAGGTATGTACATAAGCAGCCACGGTCAGTTGACCTTGTTTCAAATTCGGAAACTCTGCCTCCTTTTGCTGCTGTACATGTTCTGGGACAAACTTCATCTGAAATTGTTTCTTGAAAGTTTCCCATATGCCCTCTGCTGGCATTGCCTTAAACATATCCTTGACACTTTTCCACCATGTCTTTGCTCCCCCTCTAAACATAGTAGAGGTAAGCAATACTCTTTGCTTGTGAGTGCAGACCACTGTATCAAACACTTCTTCAATGTATTCTAATCACTCATTAGCCTGCATCACATCTTCATTTCCATGGAACTCTGTGGCTCATCTCTTACGGAACCGCTCATAAATAGCATGAGGATCCTTATCCTTATGCTGTAATACCACTTGTGTCTTAATATGATGCGATTATTGGACTGGCGGTACAGGTGGAGTCTGCAATTGAGCCTGTAACTGGCTCCGAACTTCTAATAAGGTAGCTATTTGGGTCTGCATATCCATTTGAGCTTCCTGACTTCTAGCTAGCTGGGCTTGCATGCCCATTTGTGCCTCATGGCTTCTAGCCATCTGTTCATTACTTCTAGCTAACTGCTCTAGCATAGCAGTAAACCTAGCATCAGTGTCAGATATAGGGGGGAATATGTGACTTCCACAAAGTCATTATTCCTAGATCCTGATCCAGAAGCCATGCTGTAAACAATACGGAAAATAAGATACATATCTTTACACTTCCATCACATATATATCACATATACTGAAAGCAGTAAACACAAATCCAATGTTGATTTGTTCTAATCGTAATGTTCCTCACTTCGTTCTTAGCTTTACTAAGTATTTGAAAATCTCATATCCTAGCTTTTTAACTATACTCTGATACCATACAATAAGTATGTCATGACCTAAGCCTGGGATCAGAGTAATCAGGGCTTAACCCCGGGTCACGAAGAGGATCATACTTACTCCCGTAAATCCCGAATTAACCGAAGTTAAGACGAAGTCCACAAGGGATCTATCATACATACCTGTCAAATGTACATTTTTGCGGAATATACATATACATTGTCGATTTCGGAACATATATAAGTACTTTACATCAACAGTAAAGTTCAATATACACATTTCATTTCTTATCAAGTCAACCACTGCATATTTAAATACAATGCAGGTGACATCATTTACAATTCCAAAATGAGTACATACAAAAACATCTCCCAAAAACTCCCAAAATATTTCAATCAAAATTCACGCTCCAGATGATCATGTCCATTCAATCAATCCTCCTGGAGGAATCGGACGGGCTTCCTCCGCTGGTGGTACGGCCTCTGCCTGATCGGCACGGGCAACTTGGCCTGTAATATCATCAGTAACACTGTGAACACGACGGTTCAACAATGTATATACAGTTCTATGATAGTACATGTTACTTCTATCAATTTATTGATTTAACAATTCTAGACAATTCAATTCTATTTTAATATCCTGTATAATAAATACAGTATTAACAATGCATATATTGACAACTACAATAGTATTGGTTTCACTTTAATTCAGTTTCTTTCCAAATGAAGCAATTCACATTCATTCATTTCATTGATCCTCATTTGACTCATTAATCATATTAAACATTTATTAATGGCTTGTCAGTGGGAATCATTAGTCCAATGTGTGACTTATCAATTCGGTGACTTTTCATTTTATAACTTTTCGGTCCATTTATGGTGGGATTTCCTAGTGTCTAGACCAGATATCACTAGTATCACCACGGAACTCCGGAACGCCCCCAATTCCATCTACTGCAGTAGGATTGTTCATTACATTGTTACCTTTAGTAACTATTCATTCATTAATTCATTATTACATTTCGTAACTGTATAATTTTCAGTATTACACTTAGCAATTGTTCATTTTTTTTAATGTCACATTTAGTGATTATTCATTAATTCAATGTGGCCCATTAACGGGCTTCAGAAGCCACTATGTAGTGCCAAACGCATAATTCACTTCAAATCATTTATTTCAGTCAACCCTATTCCAATTCAAAAAGAATTATCTAAACCAAGCAATTGAGTGAAACGTTCGTTATCGATGTACGTGTTACTGCCGATGACATTACTTTAATTCAATTGTGCATTCCGATAACCTTAGCTAACACTTATGAAGGTTTATGTATCATAATTACTAGCCTTTATAGCTAGGCTTTCAACTCAGAAAGAATCATAACTCAATATGCAATTTTTCTCAGTGGCGGTCACCTTGGCGGTTAGCCACATTTCGGGCTGGCAGCTAGCCGAAATTTCAATTTCGGCTAACCGTAATTTGGCGGTTAGGTCACAGTCAGCTTTCTAGAAGCTGACCATTTTGTGGATTTCTGGTGATTAGCCCTGTGGCTAGCCGCAATTCACCCAGAACTGAATTTTTGGGCTTCAGAACTTCTGAAGCAAATTCTGGAAATTGAGTTCCTTAAACTCAAATCTCTTCAATAACACCATAAAACATAGAAGATGCATATACTTGCCTCTATTTGAAGGTTGATTGATAAAAACCCTCTTTCTTAACTTGGATTGAGAAGGGAACTTCTCAATTTGAGGTCTTTTCTCCAAGAAAATCCAAGAAGATGATGAAGAGGATGGAGAAGATGAACTTCTTTACTTAAACCACTCCAAAACTTCACTCTTGATGCTAGATGGAGATGAAATGGAGAAAGAAGAAGAAAAAGAAGAAGAGTTGAGTGTAGGGTTTGCTGGAGTTGAAAAATGAGATGAATGAACTCATCTCATACATATATAAGCCCTATTTTGCACTTTAGTCCACCATCTCTTCTAATTTACGACTCAAGTCAATTGAAAGGTCATTTGATCTAATTCTTGTCAAACGACTACGAGTCTTTTATGAAAGTTAATGTCCTCATCGAGATACGCTTGTTGGTATTAAGAGTTTCCGTATTTGACAAAATATGTGAAAATTTGTATTTACGAAAACGTCCTTAATTTCCTTGTTTGAGTCTAAACTCCATTTAATTCATTCAATCTCATTCACTATCATTTCATTAAGCCTAAATCATTCATTTTAGGCTAATTCAACTCCATTTGGCCATAAACCACTATTAGCTCATTTAAACACATTTAATTAGCCTAATTTCCAATCAATTACAGTTAATCTCAATTAACTTGGGACGGAGCCTAACAAATATTAAAACCTTATCCTTCCTCCTACTCATATTGGGCCACAGAGGTGACCACAGGTGGCCTACCTCTTTACCTTTTTCCATTAGAACCAATATGTGACCAACGTCTTAAGAGTATCTGGACAGGGACTCCTCGTGGGTGGCTTCAGCAGAATTTTATATATATATATATATATATACTGATTTCTTCCCTCTTCTTTTCCTTCAAGCTCTCCTTCTCAGATTTCCTTTTCCTGATTATTCATTGCTCTCTCCATAAAAAGATAGGAATTCCAGAACTCCTCCAAGCAACGAATAAATTAGGATTTCTCAGCACTCAAGAAAGGAACTTGGCTTTTTGTTGTCATGGACTACAAAAAGGGAACCAGAAGCACAAGCACAAGCAAGCTGCAGAGAGAAGAGAATCCTTGGATCCTTGGGTCTCCTGAAATGGATAACTCGTGTCGTTCTTCGTCTGTTCCGATACTTTGCTTTCTCTTCTTTCTGTTCTTCTATTTGCTGATTCTTTGCTTCCGAGATGGCATGAACACGGTGTTCATGAACACGGTGTTGGTCATCTCATCTTCCTGGGAGAATTCGGATTTTAATTCAACCCATGTCTTGTTTCCGACCCAGATCACGACGTCGCATGAAGCTCGAGCTGTCGCTGTTTCAGAAAACTCGACCCTGAAAACTCCTCCTATTATTGTAAGAATCTCATTCTCTTATGGAGTTTTTGCTTGAAGTTATATTGAATTAAGGATAAAATCTTACTAATTGTATTGGTTTTAGACTTTTAGTTGATCGTTTCCTCTAGAGCGTTGACATTAGTCTGACTTTTTAATTGGAACAAGGATCTTATCCTTGCCATGTTAGCTACTACTCTCTTGCATTCCGAGAAAGGTGGGACACTGTTGAATGCATGCCAATCTGAGAGGATAGTGTGGCGAGAAGGTTGCACTGCGAATACGCATTTGAATGGTTTCATCACAATTATTCTTATTCTTATAGCAGCTCTTTAATATATAAAAGAAGTTATATTTTTAAATATAATTCAATTAGTGTCAACTTCGAGGTGGATGCCAATTTATTGGGAGGTAGTGAGTCTGTAGGGGTTAGATGATAGGTTTGTCCCATGTGATATGCTACAATTGTTACCTACCTCCCATCTGATTTGTAGGTTCTAGGTAGTTCGAAGAAAGGAGAAGTCATGCAATGGTTCCTTCTATTACGTTCATTTGGCTTACTGTTTTTTGTGGTAGCAGTTTGTACCAACACACTACTCAGATAATGTCTTTTGATTATTATACTGCATTTGATTGTTTGAACTGAAATCTTGCTGTTCAACGTCATGGATTAGAGATATAGCACCAACAATAACGCATATATATATATATATAGAGAGAGAGAGAGAGAGAGAGAGAGAGAGAGAGAGAGGAAGATTGTCCGATTGCATTCTTAGGACAGGCCAAAGGGATTAGCTGATTCCGTCTATAAAGCTACGCATATGGGTGCAGCTCGATCTATAACTCACACCGCTTAAAATATGGGCCTAGTTTGACACTAATTCAAACCGCCATTAGAGTCACATGATTTGACTATCAATCTAATTGTGAGCAAAAGTGTGATTTTGAGATGAAGCTTACGAGGAAAATAACTTGGGAATCACAACTCCCGCCCCTTTGCCTCTGCCGGGGATTGATTCCTGCCACAGTGGTTTACACTTTTCTCTCCTGATCGGAACTACTAGGCCAACTCAAAAAAAAAAAAAAAAAAAAGAAAAACTTTAATTTTGAGCCGTTTGGTACAATGGCCGGATCTCCACTCCAGCTAAATAAAGGAAGGACTTAAAACACTTTTTCTATGTGAACGTGTGTGTCTCTCTCTACGGGTAGAGAGAGATTCTCAAAAGCATCCCATTAAAAAAAAAAAAAAAAGAACTTCCCCTTTTGTTCTTCTACGTTTTAGGACATGGGCCCATCTCAAGTTGTATTTTTTTTTCTTCTTTTAATGAGATCTCATGTCCATTCGTCACTTTCACGCATATACTAAACTCCCATATATTGTCACAAGTTCTCATTCAACTTTTAATCATTGTTGGATTGAAATCCTATGAAAATGATGTCTCTAAAATCATTAAATTTTATGGTCATAGATTAAGGGATTAAGATAATCTAATGGAGTTAAAAATAGTTATGTAGATCTTTTCAGTCAACGATATTTCACGGTTGTCATCATTACTGTGTACTCCACTAGGAGTGGCATTTTTCTAAAACAAGAAACTTCCTGGACCCGCCCACTCTCCTTTGTGCAAGCTGACAGGAATTTCAGTTCAATCATGCGTGTGGGGCCCACCTAGAACCCCACATGAGGATGGGACCAATCCCCCCTTCCCCAACCTACCTGTATATGATGATGAAGGCTCTGATGACTATCCTAACCCCTTGAGCAACAATTGACAAGTGTCTGTCATCGAAAATGAGTTGCACAGTCGATCCAACAGTCCAATCCATTCGGATGAGTGCCAAACCCTGTGACTTGTGACTATAGGGAGGTCCCTATTGTGTGGTCCACTCGGATGGGCCAATTATGGCCCCCACACATGTGAGCGGTTGGCGGTGGCCATGTCTGCTTGAGTTGAGGAGAGGCTTTACCATATGTGTATGTGTCACCATTCTTTCTCATAAGAGCTCTCATGGCTTGCATGAAAGTTAATATTTTTACTGTTGCGTGGGAAGTCCAGGGGCGGATCCAGAAATTCTTCATTGGGGGGGCCACTATGTAGGAAAAGTATTTTGGGAGGACCACATATAAAAAGTAAATGTAGTTTTTAAAATATATAGGGTCTTTTCAGAAAGTTTTTTGGGGGGCCATTTTTTTGAAATCTTTGTGTGTGTGGGGGCCATTTTTTCGAAATCTTTGTGTGTGTGTGTGTAAAATATATAGGGTCTTTTCAGAAAGTTTTTTGGGGGGCCATTTTTTCGAAATCTTTGTGTGTGTGTGTGTGTGTGTGTGTGTGTGTGTGTGTGTGTGTGTGTGTGTGTGTGGTGTGTGGGGGGGGGGGGGGGGGGGGGGGGAACCTCTAGTGAATTGACACTCACTTTAAAGTTTACTATGATGTATGTTGTACTCAACAGTGGATTAGATTTTATAAAAAAACCATTAAAGTCTAAAGTCCCAAGCAACAACTGTGATGATTTGATGGAGTTGATTTTATTCCAAAAAATATATATCGATAATGTAATTTAATTTCAAAGAAATATTGGCATATATCCATGTTGGTCTTGCAAGAGACTTACATGGGCGGAGCCAGGATTTCATCTTGGGGGGGGGGGGGACTTGCAAGGGCTAGGGTGGGGCTAGGGCATGATGGGTTTTAGCTTAGAAAAAAAATCCAAAAACCTGGGAGGGGCCATTTTGGTGCTTTAATAGGGTGTTCCAAAGCCTTGGGGGACCCATTTTGGTGCTTTAAAAGGGTTTTCCAAAGCCCGTAGGGGCCCATTTTGGTGCTTTAAAAAAGATGGGGGGGGGGGGGGGGGGGGGGGGTGGGTGAACTTGCAAGGGCTAGGGTGAGGCCAAGGCATGATGGGTTTTAGCTTAGAAAAAAAATCCAAAAACCTGGGAGGGGCCATTTTGGTGCTTTAATAGGGTTTTCCAAGGCCTTGGGGGACCTATTTTGGTGCTTTAAAAGGGTTTTCCAAAGCCCGTAGGGGCCCATTTTGGTGCTTTAAAAAGATTGAGGAGAGGGGGGGGGCAAGCCTCAATGTGGTTCCGCCCCTGGAGACTTAGATTTTTCACCTTTCATGTAAGTAGCTTTATGGAGAATGGAACACACTCGCATGCTCTCAAGCATGTGTGTGCACGCACATATATACCATCATCATCAAAGTCTTGTCCTAAATACGTTGGGTCGGCTATATGTATTATATATCTCCATTTTGGTCTATCAAATATTGCACTTTTTCGTAACATGCCTATATAAATATATATAAATATATATATATAATTTTTTTTAAAAAGAAACACCTAGAGAATGCTAATGTTCTTCAATCAAATTCAATGGGTGCAATTCAGAATGAGGTTGGAAATTTGAGTGAAGCCCAAGTACTGGAACAAGGACTCGCTAGAGCTCGAGCTGCAATACGTGCAGTCGCCTCGAACGGGACCAGGAATGCCTCCTCATCACCGTTCATCAGCACTGTTGACATCCATCGGAATGCCGCAGCTTTTCATCAGTAAGCCATGAGAAATTTATTAGTCTTTTCCTTTCAACCATTCTATTTTTGCCTCTGCAGGCTTCTCTTTTCAACGACATAAGAAAAAAAAACGCACTCTTTTCAACGCATGTTTTTTTTTTTTTTTTTTTTTTTTTTTTTTTTTTTTTTTTTTTTTTTTGAGACCTTTTTTAAGTTTTTAATATATTTTACGATTACCGAAATAAAAAAAGGCACTCTTTTATCAAACGTTGTGTGCTCTCAATTTCCGTTCTACACTCATTGACCGTATAAGCCCTGGATTGCATGACATTTTGGAAACAAAGTACATATGGAGGCCACTTGCTGGTTTGTCATGTACATGAGGGCTTTGGTTCAGGTCAATTGGATATGACCAATGATATGATCTAAGAATTGGATGATCAAAACAAAAAAAAAAAAAAAAATGCTTAATTTCCATTTTATAGTCTTAGATCTCAAGGAAAATATCACAAATCCAATTTTCCTTAGATGGATAAAACCAAAATCCTCTTGTATTTGGCCGGCAAGTGAGACCCGCTAGCACATTTATATAGTGTTTTTGGAACCAATCTATATATATACTTATATATATATTTTTAGATTATTTCACTTTTCCATATCTACCTGTACAATATGAAATGCTTTCTCACATATTCGTAGAAAATCAAGCTAAAGTGCATTTGTGTAGCAAGAGGATTTTTCCGTCCGTGGATTTTCATTTCCATGAGAGAGAATCATGTATTCCTACCTACCTCTACCATTCAAAATCAAAATCCTCTCATTGAAGAATTTCTATGATCAGTTAATTTATTTTCCATTTTTACGAGAAAAATGTATCACACCAAATGTTTTTTAAAAGGGCAATGCAGAGAATCATAGCATTTTGTTTTTTATTTTTTTTTATTTTTTCTTCATTTCATAAATCCCTATCCTCACACAAATGCACCAAAAAAAGACACTTTTCCTTGGGGAAAATTGTCTGCAGCGAATGATTAAAATGCAAGTCCACAAAAAAGATGACTGTTGTTCCTTTTCTCATTTACACAAATGTGCCCCTAAACAAAGGGCAAAGCAAAAACACCAAATATATGTTTCTTTTAAATGTGGTCCCTCATTTTTCTTTTTACATAGAAAATCTCCTGGATCCACCATTGGCTATTTCTTGAATTCTTGCAAAATCTGACCGAGTTGACTTGATCCAAATATTTTTATTGAGAAATATTCCCATGCATTCCCTATCGAAAACTATACACTTTCATGTTTTTCTTCCAAGAGTCACAAGCTTCTGAAAGCCATCCAGATCCTTAACAGCTTCAGCACTCTCCTCCCTTAAAAGAGGATGTCGCCATGTCGGGCAAAGTTCAGAGGGCCCTTTGGCATATTAGCATCCTCTGCAACATTTACTGCAGTAAATTCTCTTGCCCTTAGACGAGGATGTGTGATGTGTGGGAAAGTTTATAGGATTACTAACCTACTTAGATAAAATGAGGCTTTCGAGTTTTGTTATCTATAAAAAATCGGATCTATTGCTTGTTTTCGTCCTTGTAGTCTAAGTCCATTAAATGGATAATAAATATTAAAAATATAATCACTAATGTTGTACTTAGTTGTTGTATAGTAATAGATTATAAAATACATTTGGTAGATGTGAATTGGACAGATTAGGAATGGACCATAACCAATCCATAAGAGTGCGTGCAGTCAGGTCAACCCTAGACAAGCATATGTTGGACTGTACATTCGTTGACAACTTAGGAGCCTGTTTGGCATCATTTTGAATGTTTTACTAGAAAATGCCTGTTAAATAACTTTTTCTTCATTTATTTTCAGAATAAAACATTCCTAGAATGATGTCCGAACATGCCCTAGGCTTGTAGGAATGGCCCAGATCTGAGATGTGCTCAAACTAACTAAACAGGGAACAGCGGACCGAGTATTTCATTAACAGTTTGGGCCTATAATTGTATTAGGTTCAATAACTAATTGGGAACTACAATCCACATCAAAACATACATATGCATTTTGCATTTGTCAAAAGTACTATTTCCATTTCTATAGGTAGTTAAATAATCTGAAAAAGGTGCAAGAATAACATCTCGGTTAATTTGTACTCATACAGGAGCTATTTGGAGATGGAGAGGAGATTTAAGGTGTTTGTGTATGAAGAAGGGGAGCCTCCACTGGTCCACGACGGCCCATGCAAGAGTATCTACTCCAGTGAGGGAAGGTTCATTCATGAGCTTGAATTTGGGAAGACCGCGTTCCGAACCATGGATCCACAACAAGCCCATGTTTACTTCTTACCCTTCAGCGTAACAAAAATGGTCACCTACATCTACGATCCTAAGACCAGGAACAGATCTACACTACACTCATTCATCTCCGACTACATTCATGTTGTATCATCCAAGTATGGCTTTTGGAACCGGAGCCAAGGTGCCGATCACTTCATGCTTTCTTGCCATGACTGGGTAAGTGTCTAAAAGGTAGCCCATCATGAGCGTTTTTAAAACATATAATTGGGCTGTAGCTTTTAGTTTTGGGGCGGGGTCAGGGGCTGAGCTCAGAGGGCAAAGGTTCTGGTGCATTGTCCAACCAGGGCCAACACATTTTACAAATATACATCCAAGGGTTCGCAAGAGTTTCTTAAAAACGTTATGGAAACTGGGGACCCACCTACAGTTGGATGCCCAACATGGTTTGGGTGCCTGTGGTTTGGGTTTGTGGGCCTTGGAAGCCCATCATGGATTGAACTCGAGCATGGGCTCACCTTGATCTGATTATATTTATGTTATACATCATCGTCATCATCATCATCATCAAAGCCTTATCCCAACTTTGTTGGGGCATATGTATTAGAAAGGTAAATTTTTTTAGAAGCAAAAGAAAACCCAAGAAAGGGCAACTACAAAATAGGGACTAGCTTCAAAAGCTATCCTGAGAAAGAGTCAAACCAGAAAAAATCCTTGACAATCTCAGATCTAAGTTTGCCGATCAAGTGAGCTGCCTCATTCAAATACCAAAAGAGCTCACAAGAGTGTTTACCATTCTAAAATATCTGAAATAATTGATTCAATAGCCCATTCAGCTTCACCATTAATTGATAGTGTTTACTACTTTTAACTTTAGAGAAATCTTACTTTGGCCATCTCAGCCGCATACATGCAGTTACATTTATGTTACCGTGATTAGCATGAATAGAAGCATTTCACAATGGCTGTTGTTCTAAACTATATGCTCACAATGCTACCTTACGTGCCAGGCACCATGGGCCTCAGAAACCAGTAGCCAGCTCTACAACAACTCAATTCGAGTTCTTTGCAATGCGAACACATCTGAAGGATTTGACCCGCGTAAAGATGTTAGCCTCCCAGAAATCAATCTCATTGGTGGCCACATCTCCCCAAAGCTTCTCACCGCCTTGCCTGAGGTCTACCCGAGACCCTACTTAGTCTTCTTTGCAGGTGGAGTCCATGGTCCAATTAGGCCTATTCTCCTTCAGCACTGGAAGGACAAAGGTGACAATGACATCCGTGTCTTTGAATACCTCCCAAAGGGCTTGGACTACTACTCCTTCATGCTCCAATCCAAGTTCTGCTTGTGCCCGAGTGGCTATGAGGTTGCAAGCCCAAGGATTGTTGAGGCCATCCATGCCGAGTGTGTGCCAGTAATCATATCAGATTACTATGTGTTACCATTCAGTGATGTCTTTCGCTGGGAGAAGTTCTCGGTTGAGGTTTCCGTTGTTGATATACCACGGTTAAAGGAGATCTTGAGCTCAATTTCAGAAGAAGAGTATAGAATGTTAAAAGAGGGTGTGAGAGCTGTGAAGATGCATTTCACGCTAAACCAGCCTCCAAAGAGGTTTGATATGTTTCACATGATCTTGCACTCCATATGGCTTCGAAGACTGAACGTAAGGCTCCAATGAAAACAAATATTATACATTCCTTTACAAAAGAGTTGGGGAGTCGTGACATACGCGACAGGGATGCAGCAGGAACATAGATTTCACACCCAAAGATCAGGAAGGTAATAACATGTGGAGGCCTATTTTGAACTACTTGGACATGACATCATAGCTCCGATGATTTTTCCCTATGAAGGTTCTCTTCTTTTGTCGGTGTCTTTTAATTAGTTATTGTGTAACTTTGTTAGACCCCGTCCTGAGTTAATCGAGATTAGCTCTAATTGATTGGAAATTAAACTAATTAACTATGTTTAATTAAGCTAATGATGGTTTATGACCAAATGAAGTTTAATTAGCCTAAAATGAATGATTTAGGCTTAATGAAATGATAATGAAGGAGATTGAATGATTTGAATGGATTTTAGACTTAAATAAGGAAGACTAAGGACTTTTCCGTGAATACGGATTTTTGCGTATTTTGTCGAATACGGAAACTCTTGATACCAACACGCATATCTCGAAGAGTAAGATAACTTTAATAATAGACTTGAGTTCATTTGATGAGAGACGGATCAAATGAATATTCATTTGACTTGAATAGAAATAAGAAATAAGGTGGAGGGCTTAAATGCAAAATGGGTTTGTATAAGGATTGAGATGAACTCAAATGAGTTCTTTCACTCATTCCCAGCACAAGTAAACCCTAGGCTCTTCCTTTTCTTCTTCTCCTTCCATTTCCTCTCCATCAAGCATCAAGATTGAGGCTTTGCGTGTGGATTTTGAAGAGGCTTCATCTACTTCATCTTCATCTTCTACTTGAGTTTTCTTGGAGATAAAGCTTGACAGAAAGTTCAAATTTCTCTCCATAAAGACTACAAGTAGGTAGTTGATCTCTTTTTAGAGTTTTTAAGTTCTATTGAGTGTGTAGGCATGGTTCCTAGCACAAACAACTCATAGGAATACTATTTTTGAATTGATGTTGGTTTAGGTTGGAAAATAGATTTCAAGTTGAAAAGTTTCCATCTCAAATCAAGCTAACAAAGGGCTTCTTGGCATATTTATCTTCAAACAAGGCAAGTATATGCATTTCTATGATTTAGGATGCTTAGGATGGCTAATTGAACTCATGGAGTTCAAAGAAGGAATTTTAGTTCAGAAATTTTCTGAACTTCAGGTTCAGGTTCGGCTAGCCGAGAGGTGGCCGAACAGGTGACCGAATGTCTCTAGGCATGATTTTCGTAGAAATGTCACCTACTGGAAAGATGACCGAAAGCTTATTGAACTTGGTTCGGCCAGCCGAATAGCTGGCCAAAGAGGTGGCCGAGTGCCCTTGTGTTGGTGATTTTCTTTAGAAAATTGAGAGCTGACCGAACTTGCCTTGGCTAACTGAAAAGTTGAATTCAGCCAGCCGAGTGGTGACCGAGAGATGATCGAAGGTTCTGTCAAAGATTTTTGACAGAAAACCAGCTTTTGGAAAGCTGGCCGAATTCCGAATTGGCCAGTTCGGCCAGCCGAAGGGTGGCCGAAGAGGTAGCCGAAAGCACAATGATTTTTTTTTTATAAAATTCTAAATTTTCATAAGTTGAGCCTATCGAATAAGGGATTCCTTATGGCTATTAGTTGAATGGTTTTAAGCCTAATTGAGTGAACTCATTGGTCATTATTGGTTTTGATTCATGTGGCGATTTGGGATAAATCCAAGTCTCGAATCGATCGAATTGAATGACAAATTGAATAAGAATTGTACCTAAACCTTCATAGGTGTTAGCTAAGGTTATATGAACGTACAAATTACTAATTAAAGTGATGTTCATTGAGAATAATACGTACGTTGAATAATGAGCTCTTCACCCATTTGTTTGGTTTAGAAATCTGAATTAAATGATTGATTGATTTGATTTCTTGAGTCTGGCACTATATAGTAATTTCTTAAGCTCGTTATTGAGCTGAATTGAATACGGAATAAATTAATGAAAATGAATAAGTTACTAAATGTAACAATGAATTAATGAACAATCTTATTGCAGTAGATGGACTGGGGGTGTTCCGGAGGTCCGTGGTGATGCCGGTGATCTCTGATACAGACACTGGTAGATGCCATACATTAGACTGAAAAGTCTCTCATTGATAAGTCACTTACTAATAAGAGTACTCAATGTAATCAATGAAATGAATGTGAACAAATGAAAGGAAATGAATGAACATGAAATGAATGACTGCTTCCATTTGAAGAATTGATTGAAACAAATGCTATTGTAGCTGTCAATCTAGTAATTTGGTATTACTTGATATGATTGACTCACATGTATAGGTACTGTTATTGGATTGAATTGTCTCAAACTGTTAAATCGGTAAATTGACAGATTTTGCATGTGCTATTATAGATCTGTATATATATTGTTGAACCGTCATGTTCATGGAGTTGTTGATGACATTACAGGCCTAGTTGCTCGTGCTGGTCATGCCGAGGCCACACCGCCAGCGGAGGAGGCCCATCCGATACCTCCAGGAGGTCTAATCGAATGGACTTGAGTCGGAGTGCCAATGAATAGATATTTTGGAAATGTTTTGATAAATACTTTTGTATATTCGTTTTGAATAGTACATAGATGTTACTTGCATTGTATTTGAATATGCAGTTGTTGACTTTGATAGAAAAGGAACTGTGTATATTAGACTTACTTTTGATATAAAGTAATTTGTTCAGTTAATTATTTCGTCAATGTATATATTCCGCAAAAATGTACATTTGACAGGTACGTGAAAGTCCAAGATCGAATCCTAGAGGGGGGGGTGAATAGGGTGAGCCAACAGGATACTAGACCAATTTTAACTCTTTTAAAATTAAGACACTAAAGCTTAGAGAAAGATTAATTATCTTGAGAAGGGGAGCAATCTCTAAGTTAATCATCCATGAAAAGAAAACAAAAAGTCATTCACCATAACATAAGCATTTATAGTGGTTCGGCCAACAGCCTACATCCACTGCCGGCAACCCTACCGGATTTCACTAGATCAATTAAGGTTTAGGATCACCTCAAACCTTACACATACACAACTTATGCTTTTCAAGGCTAAGCAATAACCTATACACTGCTTTTCTTTAGGTTAAGCAATAACCTTTACAAGATGTTTCTCTCTTAAATAAAATGCCTATTGATGCATGGATAAGAGAACAATGAAGCACAATTTAAAACTTCTAAAAAGGTTGAATAGAAAGTGAAAACCTAATTTCTAGAAGCATGCATATGAATGACAAAGTCTATGAAAAAGGCATGAACTAGAAATCACTCTTTCTCTTTTAGAAAGTTAAAACTTTAAATGATGCAAAGTTGATAAACCTATTTATGAGAAAGAGTTGTAGACAAACACATAGTTTTTCAAGAAGATCAAACTTGAATGAAAGGATACAATCTTAAGTTTAGCAAGTTAGATTTGAAAAACAAAGATTCACAACTCATGTGAATGACAAACCATATATTGATTTCATGAAGCTAAAAGATTGCAAAGATCAAAGCTTGTTATGAAACTCAACATTGCAAGAAGAAAGACAACTATGTGAACATGCTTGAAAAGAAAACAAGGATTTAAAAAACAAAGCATGTAATTAAATCTTGAGATAAAGAAGGCACACCCATTTGAAGATCAAAGGTTGAATCCATGGATTAGCCTCCTAATCCCTTCTCTAATCCTCTTAAAAGTTGTCCTTCCTTGTCCTTGAAGATTCCTCAAAAGTTCAACCTTTTTCCCAAAACAAAAAGCCACTTTTTATAGAGAAAAAGTTGCCAACGGCTAGTGCCCGGTCGACCTGGTACACTGCCCGGTCGACCGGGTGCTCAACGGTCTTAAAAATGTCCGTTGGAGTGTGCAACGGCTACAAGACCCCGGTCGACCCGCAGTGTGCTCGGTCGACCGGGTCCCTTGGCCCGGTCGACCGGCCACACAGGCAGGTCGACCTGGAAACAGCCCTTTAGACAGAATTTTTCAAGGAAGATGAAAATGAGAGGGCTTCTTCCAAAGGACTTTGAGACACATTGAACAAGCTTGGGAAAATGACTTCAAAAGGATGAAAATAGAATTTTAAAGCCATGAAACTTTCAAACCAAAATATGGATTTTAAAGAGAAAGCAATTGGAAAGCTTGAAATGATTTTTGAACTTAATGAAGAACATTTTGAGATTTTAAAAACTTGAACTAAAAGCTTCATGAACTTTAAGAAAATTAAGATTAGAAAACCATGCATATCAATGAATAAAGACAAAGATTATGAAAGAGAAATATGCATGAAGATCCTAAGATGAAGAACATGAATGAATGAGAGGACAAGCCATGAAAATGAATGCATCCTATCAAATTGCAACAAAATAAAGACTAACAATCTCCCCCTTTGCAATTTGATGGCAAAACTAGAAGCTTGAACTCTCTCTCTATCTCCTCCGAACCTTGACCAACAACTTCTTTGGTTATTTAAGGAGCTTTGGATGAGCGGGAGCATTTGGATATTAAGGAGCTTTGGATTTTCCTTGCGAGAGCAAAACGAAGGTGAAGCTTCTCCCCCTCCACTAGATAAACCTTGAATCGTCTCCCCCTCAATTGGAGACCACATGATATTTCTTTCTCCCCCTTTGACATCTAATTGCAAAGGAGCCTGCCCATCAACGAGAAAACACACAACATTGTTAGTAGCACCTGTTTATAAGAGATATAGTAAAAATAAAGTGTAGTAACAGGTGATTAGCCAACAAAAACTTAGAATTCAGGGCAAGGGCCAATGCCCAATTGATGTCTTAATTTTATGAACCGATCATTTCCAAGGGGTTTAGTAAATAAATCAGCCAATTGGGAATCTGTTGGAACAAAGATTAACTCAATAGTGCCTTGATCAGCATGATCGCGTAAGAAATGATAGCGAATGTCAATATGTTTAGTGCGAGAATGCTGAACCGGATTTTTAGAAATACTAATGGCACTAGAGTTGTCGCACATGATAGGCATACATTGTTGTGGAATATTATAATCTAACAGAGTTTGCTTCATCCACAACAGTTGAGCACAACAACTACCTGCTGCAATATATTCAGCTTCAGCAGTACACAAGGATACAGAATTTTGCTTTTTGCTATGCCAAGCTACTAAGCAGTTCCCTATGAAATAGCAGCAGCCACTAGTGCTCTTCCTATCATCTATTGATCCTGCCCAATCTGCATCACTGTATCCAATCAATTGTAATGAGGAGTCACAAGGATACCAGATGCCATAATGAGATGTCCCATTAATATATTTGATAATACGTTTGACAGCTTTAAGATGGGACTCACGAGGATCTGATTGATACCTAGCACAAATTCCAACACTAAAGGATAGATCTGGTCTGCTAGCTGTGAGGTAGAGGAGACTACCTATCATACTTCTATAGAGTTTTTGGTCTACCTTTTTACCAAGGGGGTCATTTGAGAGTTTAGCAGTAGATCCCATGGGATTGCAACTAGTCTTAGATTCTCCTAAACCAAACTTTTTCACTATTTCTAGAGCAAACTTGGATTGACTAAGAAAGATACCATGATCAGTCTGACTAACTTGTAATCCTAGAAAGAACTGTAAGGGTCCTACCAGACTCATTTCAAAAGTAGAGCTCATCAGTTGAGAAAATCCTTGAGCAAGTTCATCTGATGTGGACCCAAAAACAATATCATCAACATATATCTGAGCAAGAAGAATATCTTTATCAACCTTTTTGATGAAGAGGGTCTTGTCCACGTTTCCACATTTATATTCATTTTCAAGTAAGTGACTTGTAAGCTTCTCATACCAGGCTCTAGGAGCTTGTTTTAGGCCATAGAGAGCTTTCTTCAATTTGAAAACATAGTCCGGGTGATGAGGATCCTCAAAACCTTGAGGTTGAGTAACATACACATCTTCCTCTATTTCTCCATTTAAGAAGGCACTCTTCACATCCATTTGAAATAGTTTAATTCTCATGCTACTAGCATAAGCCAATAGAATTCGAATAGACTCCAAACGAGCTACAGGAGCAAATGTTTCCTCAAAGTCAATTCCTTCAATTTGAGCATACCCTTTAGCTACAAGTCTAGCTTTGTTCCTTATCACATTTCCTGATTCATCCAGCTTGTTTTTGAAGATCCATTTAGTGCCAATTTGACTTTTGTCTTTAGGAAGAGGTACAAGATCCCATACTTCATTTTTCTTAAACTGGTTTAGTTCTTCTTGCATGGCATCAATCCATTCAGACTTGGTTTCTGCTTCAGAGAAGTTCTTGGGCTCAATTTGTGAAACAAAAGAGTAGTGAGCACACAGATTATGAACCTGTCTTCTTGTCATGACCCCACTTTTGATGTCTCCAATGATATTATCCAAGTTGTGATCTTTTAATAACTTTGTGGGCATAGTTGAAGTAGAGGGGATTTCATCTTCAATTTCAGTAGGAGTAATCTGCTCATTTAAGGTCTCATCTTCATCATCACGAAGAGCTTTCTTGATTTGATTAGACTCATCAATGACAACATGAGCTGATTCCATAACAGTCATGGATCTGAGGTTGAACACTCTATATGCCTTGCTTTTCTCATAATACCCTAAGAAGATCCCTTCATCAGATTTAGAATCGAACTTTTCCAACTGCTCTCTATCTCTTAAAATATAGCACTTACTACCAAACACTTTTAAATAACCCAGATTAGGTTTTCTTCCAAAATAAAGCTCATACGGGGTTTTGTTAGTGTTCTTTGTCAAATAAACACGATTAATAAGATAGCAAGCAGTATTGACAGCTTCAGCCCATAAGTTGCGAGCAAGATTTTTCTCATTAAGTAAGGTTCTAGCCATTTCTTGGATAACTCTATTTCTTCTTTCAGCCACTCCATTTTGCTGAGGTGTTTTGGGAGCAGAGAATTGATGATTGATCCCATGGCTTTCACAAAAATCTGCAAATCTGTCATTTTCAAATTCTCCTCCATGATCACTTCTTATCTTCTTAATTGTGCAATCTTTCTCAACTTGAATCTTCTTGCAAATCCTTATAATATTATCTACTGCATCAGATTTTGCATGAAGAAAGGCTACCCATCCAAATCTAGAATAATCATCAACCATGACTAGGATGAACTTTCTCCCACCAATACTCTGCACAGGTGCAGGTCCAATAAGGTCCATATGAATAAGCTCAAGGGGACGAGTAGAGGATATATCTTTTAGTCCTTTAAAGCTTTTCTTGATTTGCTTACCCATTTGACATGCTTTGCATAATTCAGATTTATAATCATCTAATTTGGGTATTCCTCTCACAATTTCTTTCTTGGATAAGATCTTCATCAGTTTGTAATTTATATGACCCATTCTTTGATGCCACAACTGATTTTCTTGATCCTTTGTCATTAAACACATGGATTCATTTTCACAAGATTCTTCTATGGTGTAGATGTTATCTTTAGTCCGTAATCCAGTGAGTAGAACTTTGTGAGATTTCTCATTCAGAACTTTGCAAGATTTGCTATTGAATATAACTTTGTTTCCTTTATCACATAACTGACTAATGCTCAAGAGATTATGCTTTAAACCATCCACAAGGAAAACATCTTTTAAGGTAGGCATTTGATCTCCTCCAACACAACCTTTTCCAATAATCTGAGCCTTTCGGTTATCTCCAAATGACACATTTCCTCCATCATAGTTCTCAAGAGAGATAAATCTAGAACGGTCTCCAGTCATATGTTTGGAGCAACCACTATCCAAAAACCATCTAGAGTTTTCCTTAACTTTTAGAGCGGTTTGAACTAAGAAGTTCTTGACACTTTTCTCTTTTTCAATCCAAGTAGCCTTAATAAAAGTAGGGGTAGAGGTTTTGGGAATAAACCTAAAAAGGGCTCTAGAAGGATGATTTTGAGACAGCCTAATCTTAAAGGGACAATTAGGAACTAGATGACCAATACGATTACAAAAATGACAAGTCCATCTAGAGGAAAAGAAGTCTTTATCTAAAGGTTTGAGATGAGTCCTGGTAAAATGTTGAAAGTTATTCTTCTTGCTACCTGAGGAGAAACATTCAAAGCCTATACCATTCTTGTTGCCAAAAATTTTATTCATCCCTAGCATTTGATAAAATTTGTCATTTCCCAGGGTAAATTTTTCAACAACATGTTTTCCCTTTTTGAGTTTCATTTGAAGAGATTCTGATTCTTGTCGACTAAAATCTAGCAGACTTTGTAATTTATGAATTTCTTTTTCAGCTATAGCTAGATTGTCATTAGAGATAGTCAACTTAGATTGAACATTTTTTATCTTATTATCTTTTAAGACTAATTGATCCTTTAAAATGTTTACATCATTCACAAGCCTTTTAGATTCAATTTTTAAAATTTTATTTTTCTTGGTTATGGTTTCACATAGTTCATATAGATCATCATAGGCTTGATGTATATCATTTTCATCATTTACTTCTTCTTCCCTTATAGTATCTTCTATTAAAACATTATGATCTTCATTTTCTTCAACAGAAGCTAATAGAAGCCAAGAAGTGGAGTTATCATTATCTTCATCATTTTGAAATTCATCATTGTCATTGCATTCATCTTCATCATCATCCCAAGTTATGTTTAAAACTTTCTTTCCTTTCTTATCTTTCTTTTCTGACTCTCTAGGGGAGGAACAATTTTGAGCGATGTGACCAAATCCTTTACAATTGTAACATTGCACATCCTTCTTGATAAAAGATCCCCTAGAGTTCCTTTGAAAATTTTCACTTCTAGATTCCTCAGAATTTCTGAAGTTCTTTCTGTTTTTAAAGAAATTTTTAAACTTCTTAGCGAGCAAGACTGTGTCTTCATCACTCTCACTCTCATTATCATTTTCTTTATGTTGGGAGCTAAGAGCTAAAACTTTCTTCTTGCTGGGGACTTCAAAATCTAATTCATAAGTGAGAAGGTTTCCTCTAAGCTCTTCAATTTTGATATTGTCAACATTTTTACTCTTAGCTATGGCTACAATTTTGGGTTTGAACCTTTTGGGTAGAGATCTTAAGATTTTCCTTACAGCCTTGGATTCATCCATTTTTTCACCTAGACCTATGAGGGAATTAACAATCTCCATAAATTTTGTATAGAACTCGTCAAAGGTTTCTTCCTCTTGCATCCTGAGTTCTTCATACTTAGTAGTCAACATTTGAATTTTAGCTATTTTAACTTGATTAGTCCCCTCATGAGTGGTCTCTAAGGTATCCCAAACTTCCTTTGCTGTATTACAGTTTACTACCCTGTTGAACTCTTCTTGAGACAAGGCACAATACAAGGCATTTTTAGCTTTAGCATTCAGATTTGCCCTATCTTTGTCTCCTTGAGTCCAGTCTTTCTTAGGCTTAGGATTGATAGATATAACATACCCTTCTGAGTCTTGTTCAGTGATAGTGGGCACATGGTACCCTTCTTCAATGATATTCCACACATCCAGACTTTGAGATTCTAAGAAGACTTGCATCCTAATCTTCCAATAACGGTAATGAGAACCATTAAACAAGGGTGGTCTATTAGTGGCATGACCTTCCCCTAATTGGGCTTGCATAATGATCACAACAATAAAAACTCACTCTAAGGATTAAAGACCTAGACAAGAGCAACCTGTCTCTGATACCAATTGAAGAGGGGTCGGATCTCTCCAAGACCCTTGAGGACCCATATCCTCTTAACACGGATCACCAAATGGTACCTATCAGAGTCCAGACACATGGAGCACGATAGTCTCCCCCCACATGCCTGCCACGAACGGAGAGTCTCTATTTATCCGCTATTTCAAGCGAGAGTTTCCGTGGATGCGAGTGATCACGACTCACAAGGAGTTTTTCCGAGGCTCTACAGCTCTGATACCAATTGAAAGTCCAAGATCGAATCCTAGAGGGGGGGGGGGGGTGAATAGGGTGAGCCAACAGGATACTAGACCAATTTTAACTCTTTTAAAATTAAGACACTAAAGCTTAGAGAAAGATTAATTATCTTGAGAAGGGGAGCAATCTCTAAGTTAATCATCCATGAAAAGAAAACAAAAAGTCATTCACCATAACATAAGCATTTATAGTGGTTCGGCCAACAGCCTACATCCACTGCCGGCAACCCTACCGGATTTCACTAGATCAATTAAGGTTTAGGATCACCTCAAACCTTACACATACACAACTTATGCTTTTCAAGGCTAAGCAATAACCTATACACTGCTTTTCTTTAGGTTAAGCAATAACCTTTACAAGATGTTTCTCTCTTAAATAAAATGCCTATTGATGCATGGATAAGAGAACAATGAAGCACAATTTAAAACTTCTAAAAAGGTTGAATAGA
This sequence comes from Camphora micrantha, assembly GCA_003546025.1. Classification (NCBI taxonomy): domain Eukaryota; kingdom Viridiplantae; phylum Streptophyta; class Magnoliopsida; order Laurales; family Lauraceae; genus Camphora; species Camphora micrantha. The sequence goes on along the minus strand of QPKB01000008.1, from coordinate 30,813,700 downwards.
AAGTGAAAACCTAATTTCTAGAAGCATGCATATGAATGACAAAGTCTATGAAAAAGGCATGAACTAGAAATCACTCTTTCTCTTTTAGAAAGTTAAAACTTTAAATGATGCAAAGTTGATAAACCTATTTATGAGAAAGAGTTGTAGACAAACACATAGTTTTTCAAGAAGATCAAACTTGAATGAAAGGATACAATCTTAAGTTTAGCAAGTTAGATTTGAAAAACAAAGATTCACAACTCATGTGAATGACAAACCATATATTGATTTCATGAAGCTAAAAGATTGCAAAGATCAAAGCTTGTTATGAAACTCAACATTGCAAGAAGAAAGACAACTATGTGAACATGCTTGAAAAGAAAACAAGGATTTAAAAAACAAAGCATGTAATTAAATCTTGAGATAAAGAAGGCACACCCATTTGAAGATCAAAGGTTGAATCCATGGATTAGCCTCCTAATCCCTTCTCTAATCCTCTTAAAAGTTGTCCTTCCTTGTCCTTGAAGATTCCTCAAAAGTTCAACCTTTTTCCCAAAACAAAAAGCCACTTTTTATAGAGAAAAAGTTGCCAACGGCTAGTGCCCGGTCGACCTGGTACACTGCCCGGTCGACCGGGTGCTCAACGGTCTTAAAAATGTCCGTTGGAGTGTGCAACGGCTACAAGACCCCGGTCGACCCGCAGTGTGCTCGGTCGACCGGGTCCCTTGGCCCGGTCGACCGGCCACACAGGCAGGTCGACCTGGAAACAGCCCTTTAGACAGAATTTTTCAAGGAAGATGAAAATGAGAGGGCTTCTTCCAAAGGACTTTGAGACACATTGAACAAGCTTGGGAAAATGACTTCAAAAGGATGAAAATAGAATTTTAAAGCCATGAAACTTTCAAACCAAAATATGGATTTTAAAGAGAAAGCAATTGGAAAGCTTGAAATGATTTTTGAACTTAATGAAGAACATTTTGAGATTTTAAAAACTTGAACTAAAAGCTTCATGAACTTTAAGAAAATTAAGATTAGAAAACCATGCATATCAATGAATAAAGACAAAGATTATGAAAGAGAAATATGCATGAAGATCCTAAGATGAAGAACATGAATGAATGAGAGGACAAGCCATGAAAATGAATGCATCCTATCAAATTGCAACAAAATAAAGACTCTAACAGTACGTGTGATTGATCCCTTGTGCATTTCATTTTAACTTCAGTTAATTTAGAGTTTACGGGAGTAAGTATGATGGATTCGCAACCCGAGATTAGTCCTGAGTAATTTGATCTTGGGCTCGGGTCGTGACATACTTATTGTATGGTATCAGAGCCTAGTTAAGAAGCTAGGTTAAGAGGCTTTTAAAAACCTTAGCAAACGTAAGAATGAAGTGAGGAATGTTAAGTTTTGTACCAAATCCAACTTAGGATTTGTGTTTACTGCTTTCACTATATTTGATATATATGTGATGGAAGTGTAGAGATGTATATCTTACCTTTCGTATTGTTTACAACATGGCTTCTGGATCAGGATCTGAGAATAACGACTTCGTAGTAGTCACACCTTCCCCTCCTATATCTGATGCTGATGCTAGGTTTACTGCTATACTGGAGCAGTTAGCCAAAAGTAATGAATAGATGACCAAAAGCCATGAGGCACAGATGGACATGCAAGACCAGTTAGCTAGGAGCCAAGAAGCTCAAATGGGTATGTAGACCCAAATGACTGCTATGTTAGAAGTTCAGAGCCAGATGTAGGCTCAAATACATACTCCACCTGTACCACCTCTCCAATAACAACACCATGTTGAGACTCAAGCGGTGTTATAGCATATGGATAAGGATCCTCATACTATTTTTGAGAGGTTCCGTAAGAGAGTAGCCATCGAGTTCCATGGGAGTGAAGATGTGATGCAGTCGGACGAATAAAGATGTGTTTGATACAGTTGTCTGCACTCACAAACAGAGAGTGTTGCTTACCTCTATGATATTCAGAGGGTTAGCCAAGACATGGTGGAAGAGTGTTAAGGACACGTTCAAGGCAATGACCACACCAGATGTATGGTAGACTTTCAAGAAACAGTTTCAAAGGAAGCAGAGTTTCTGAATTTGAAACAAGGTCAACTGACCATGGTTGCTTATGTTCATACCTTCTTGCAGCTATCCAAGTATGCTACCGATTTGGTAGATATTGAGGCTAAGAAAGTCAAGAGGTTTCTCATTGGACTAAATCCAGTGTACAAGATGATCGTATTGGCTGGACAAAAGCCTACGACGTTTGATGATACCGTTGATTGGACATATACAGCTGAGGAAGTTCAAATAGAAAAAGATGTAGAGGCTGTGAACACCAAGAGAAGTGGTAATTCATGGTTTAAGAAAGGAGGACAGTATAAGAATAAGAGGCAGAGACAGAGATTCATTCCTAGGAATGAAAGGAATGAGAACAGGCCAATCTATGAGACTTATGGCAAAGCTCGTAGGACTGAGTTGTGCTGGAGGACTACTGAAGCTTGCCTAGTCTGTGGTTCCTTAGAACACAGAATGGCACAATGTCCGAGGGCTAGGAGAGATGATAGAGCTCTATACCAGCAGCCTGTTCAGGGACAAACAACACTTCCTGCTCCTCAGCAGCGATTGGCCATGCCAGCTCCTCCTAGGCAACAACAACAGCAGCCTCAACGTCAAGGCCCGTAGCGTCAATGGTAGAGACAGCAGCCAAGATAGCAGCAGCAGCCCAACAGGCCACATATGGCTGGAATGGCTTATGCCGTCAGCAGAGAGCAAGCTGATGTTGCATCCAATGTGGTTGAAGGTACAATCCTTGTAGACAATAGACCTGCAATTGCATTATTTGATCCCGGTTCCATGCATTTATTTGTAGCACCTGCATTTGCTTGTGGTATGCAAAACCAGATAATGCAATTAGCGTATGATTTTACTGTATCTACTTCTCTAGGGAGGAAGGTAGTATGTGAACTGTATATTCCTCAATGTACTGTCAAAATTGGAGAAGTGTCAATGCGAACTGATCTGGTTGTGCTAACGATGAATGATTTTGAAGTGATCTTTGGCATGGATTGGGTTACGAAGTACAAGGTTTGTTTAGACTGTTTCCGCAAGATCATCACCTTTAGGGTGGATGAGGCCAATGCCGGTGTACTCTTTGAAGGAGCCCAAAAGAAATATGACACCAGACTTGTTTTAGCACTCAAGGCTGAATGAATGATGCGTAGTGGTTGTGAAGGCTACATTGCATTCGTTTCAGAGAAGAAGCCTGTACAGGAGTAAATAAATATTCCGATAGTCTGTGAATTTCCAGATGAAGTGCCAGGTCTACCTCCAGCCAGGGAAGTAGACTTTACAATCAAACTTGTATCCGGTACTGTGTCGATATCCAAGGCACCGTATCGAATGGCACCATCAGAGTTGTTTGAATTGAATAAACAGATACAGAATTTGCTTGACAAAGGTTTCATTAGACCTAGTGTCTCACCATGGGGAGCACTTGTACTGTTCGTAAAGAAGAAGGATGGAACCCTTCAAATGTGTATCGATTATAGGCAGATAAATCAGATGACGATGAAGAACAAACATCCACTGCCTAGGATCAATGAGTTGTTTGATCAACTCCAGGGTACAGCGTATTTTTCCAAGATTGATCTTCGATCTGAATATTAGCAGATTCGAGTTAAGGATCAAGATGTACAGAAGACTGCGTTCAGGACTCATTACGGTCACTATGAATTTCCAGTGATGCCTTTTGGTCTAACCAATGCACATGCAGTGTTTATTTCTTTAATGAACATGGTGTTTGCTTCATATCTGGACCAGTTCAACGTGATCTTCATTGTTGATATCCTGGTCTATTCAAAGTCAGAGATAGATCATTCACATCATTGAGAACAGCCTTGCAGATACTGAGAGAGTCAGTTATATGCAAAACTCGAGAAGTGCGATTGCATTTCTAGGTCATATCATTACCAGAGATGGATTAGCTGTTGATTCAGCTAAGATTGAATTGATTACCAATTGGTAGAGTCCGAATAATGTATCGGAAGATCGGAGCTTCTTAGGATTGGCAGGCTATTACAGGAGGTTTCGTCAAGGACTTTTCAAAGATAACAACTCCGTTAACTGTTGGAAATAGGTGGGCCTCGTGGATAGGATTTCAAAAACTTTTGACCCACTTGACTTAGGGATCAAGTACCCATAAGGCCATAAACCATATCCAGGATGCAATCCCTCATACTCATCTATCATGTACAGCAATAAAACAAGCAACACCATGCAACAAAATAATCTACAACAGATAGAGAAGTAGATTATACCTTTGGAGCCTGGTTGTGCTCTAATGGAGAAGAAGACTTGGTAGTTGAAGAAACATTTTCTTTGTAAGCAACTTAGGATCTTCAAGACCTCTTAGTCTTCCACGCTATGTCCCGTATCAGATCTCTCTTCTCAAGAAGACTGGTGGAAACTTCAAGAGAAAACCCTTCAAGAAACTCAAAGAACTAAAAGAGAACTAGAAGAGATGTGCAACTCTTGCACAAAAGAGAGCGCTGGGCGTGAATTCCAAGAGTGTGTTTGTCCCAGCCCCCTTGCTTCTCCTTTTATAGCTTTAAGCAACCTCCTTCCCTCCTCTTATACTAATTGAAATAGAAGTCTTACTTCCACACAAATTAGTAACCTTACTATTACCACTACTAGAAGTCTCACTTAGAATAGAAATAGTAACTTTCTAATTCCTTCATCTTAGAGTTTTAGTAGGATTAGTATCTTTTCAATAACTTGGGCTAGCGTGGGGACCACTAGGGATTCCATAGAAAGTTGGCTCCAACTGGGACACCACGACCCCCAATCTCATGTGCAAACTGGGCCCACAATTAATTGCAAATAACACCACTATATAAATGCAATTGCGCACTCCAGTCTTAGTAATAAATTACAATTAAGACCCTAAACTTTCCGATTACCATAAGTAGGCCCCTCTATCAATATCCATGGATCAATTGGACTAAAATTGTCCCACCAATTTAAATCCACTTCTTATTATCCTTGAGCCCCAATTAATCACAGTGATCATCAGTACCATCCAATTAACTCTTAATCGAGATGGGTAAGCACTTACTAATGACAAATCCATTAATTGGCACAAGGGGATAATGTAGATAGATTCCATCTTGACCATTGGATGTTCCCACAGTCCTACTACCACGTATCCAAGACACCGAGGTGTTGACCTACAGTTGGCCTCACTCATTGGTGACTCAAAGCAAATGAATAGATAGAAACTTGAGTTCATTAATGTCTCAGGATTGAGAGCCTATTACTAGGGAATTATGAGAGCAAACCTTAAACTCGACACAGTATTCCGTAAGGTGTTACTCATGGTCCTTCATTATATCCAATGTACCAGCACCGTGATCCAGAATCTTACATTCTGATGATCGAGACAAATCACACTATCTCATAGTGATTAAAGTGCTGCAACCTTATAAGATGAGATGCTCAGTCTCATCACCGATTGTGAAGATATTTAAGTATAAGATTTGTGACACATGTCTCCCATGTGTGGATCTCATCTATACACATATATCACATCTAATATACTAATGGGACCCAGTTCATCTCATGAACCATTATGTCATATGTATTGGTCATGTGCATTAAGTAGTAAAACACCATTCATCTCATGAAAGGAAAGCATAATATTATTGATAAATAAAGAAATTAATCAATTTATTACATCATCTGATGGATTGAGTGTTAAGGATTTTGTATATTGCAATTTGATGGATGCATTATTATTTTAATCATCATTTGAATTTTCACACATGCATTGATTTAGAAAATGTTGAAATCTTGATTTACACATGCATTATTTTTTAGACTTGTAGAACTATTGATTTATGCATGTTTTTTTTTTTTTTTTTTTAATCTTGGATGCATTTAATTTGAAAAAGAAGTTTTATGAATCAAGGTAGCCTATGTTTTAAATCTTTCAAATCATTTTAGGCTTTTATGTTTCATGATTTTAAAAGCACTTAGATTGAATTAAAATCATGTTTCCAAGCTTGATTTAATGGCCCAAAAGTCCCCTCAAAGAAAATCTTTGAAATATACAATTTTTGGGGAAAAAGGTCCCAGGCCAATCGACCTGCAGTGTGGCTGGTCGACTGAGCCCATGGACCCGGTCGACCACGCACACTGCGGGTCGACCGGGAAAAGAGCCGTTGGGCTACTTTTTCAAACGGTCAGATTTTTGACCGTTAAGGCCATGTCGACCTGGGAAAGGTGCAGGCCGACAGGGGACATGCCAGAACTCATTTTTTGAGTATAAAATGAGGTTCATTCCCTTGAAAAAGTTGTTGATAAAAGAAGAGAAAAGAGCTTTCCTTGAGGTGTTTGGAGGCAAGAAAAAGGGGAATGAATTAAGAGAGACCAAGGGATCATTAGTAAAGCTAAAGCTTGGATTAATGAAGTTAAATCTCTAAGTAAGCTTTACTTTTATTTATCATATGTTATATGCTTTGTTTAAATTATTGGTAAATGATTTTTAGCATGATCACTATGATGTGTCGAATCCATTCTTCATTTAATCTTTGATTTAAGTTGGATTGGATTCTTCACCCTTGATTTCAAACCAAGTTTGTTTTAAAACTTTATAAAACATGTTTTGCCAAATCCTTTGATTTCTTTTATAATATGTTTCATTTACTTGGTTGAATCATATTGTTGTTTTTATTCATTTGAACCTTAGTTAAACTTTTGTTTTTGAAAACAACATTGCACATTCATCACATGTTTAGACATAATTAATTTCATACAACTTGTGAGCTTTTGATTTTCATATCATCAACAAGTTAGTATTTTGTACATGTGATTTGCATTTCACTTCAATCAAATCTTTATGTGCTTTAAACTTTAAAATGCATCAAGCATACATTAATTGAGCCCTCTTTTTAAACTTGATTGAAGTTTTCACACACACACTTCATGAGCATTCATCTTAGCATTTCATAGAGTGTAGTGTGAGTTGAATTAAACTTTCTTATCCGCCTATTTTAGAGGCAATTAAATTGAGCTTAAACTGTATCTCTTTGAGTGTTTGTGTAGACACTTCCTTGAGAGAAATATTTCTTATGTAAAGGTTATTGCTTAGCCTAGAAAAGCATCTTGTATAGGTTGCTGTTAAGCCTAGAAAAACAACATTGTTAGGTTATTGCTTAGCCTTGGAAAGCATATTGTAAAGGTTATTGCTTAGCCTTTTGAAAAGCATAAATAGTGGAAATCCGGTGGGGTGTTGGATCACAAGCCGGTAGTGGATGTAGGCATTGAGGCCGAACCACTATAAATCCTTGTATAGTGGTGTCTGCTTTGTGGTGATTGTTTTATTTAAGCTTCCGCATATTGTATGTTGATTTTCACATGTGACTAGTTGATTGTTAAGAAATTAAAATTGGTCATAATTAGTCATTAAGTGTAGATCACCCTATTCACCCCCCCCTCTAGGGTAAGGATCCCGTACTTTCATTGAGTCCATACAATCTAACAGGGACAGGCAGGATCTAGACTGCAGCTGGCAGGAGCAAGAGGGGGACTCCAAGTTGGTGGATCAGACTGACAAGGTTGTCCAAGCTTAGTGGTGCCGACTTATGAGTTGCATGAAAGAAATCATGACATATACATATATCTATATAGGTGTAAAACATTCTAGGCAGGCGGGATAGGGTGCTCATAGGCACATATTTCACATCGGGATCTTTTCATGCATATACAGGAATAACAAGACACTTAAAGTGCGCATAAATCAGTATTTCTGAAGCAGGACTAGTAAAATCATGTGAAACATGTGAGTCCGTATGAAATCCAAGTGAAGAGAAATATAGAGGATCTCCACAAAACACTGGACCATACATGGAGGATCTAGGATTCAAATCGAGGTGTATAGGGGTCCCGTACTCGATGAAATTAAGGACATTCCAAGCTCCCTAACAAATCAACAAATCCAAAATCCTCAATGAATCTCCATGATGGGGTTTCTTCCTTGATCAAGCTCCACACTTTGCTTTCTCGGTCTTACCATCACATTGGGGCTCCAAATAATACATCCCCAAGTCTTAGAAGAACATTTCAAGTCTTCTTGCATTGACCCAGGCTCACTGCACAGTTGGCTCTTTGTGAGGGGTCCACAAGTGATTGGGATACGAAGCCCTACATCCCTCTTCAATTCCCAAAATTCTGGGAGAGGTCGGTCACTTGGCGGTTAGCAGGTGGTTAGCCACTGGCTGACCGCGTGTTGCCTGACAGGATGCAACATACTAGAATTGTATCCGCCTCAGTTCGGTTAGCTGGCGGTCACTGGTCGGCTAGCCGACTAGGTGACTGCTAGCTGACTGCCCCTTCAGAACAGAAAGAATAGCTGTCTGGAATTGTGACGAAACCTGGTTCAGTTAGCTGCTAGTCATCAGTAGATTAGTTGCAAGGTGACTGCTCAGCTGTGGGAAATTCACATTGGGTTCAGATTCTAGCCTTTTCTTCCTCAAAACATTTCTCCATTCAACACAGCCTTTCCCTGTAATAAAATGAACTCAAAATCTCCTCCATTTCACCATTCAACACTTCACTTCCATTCCTTCAAATCCAACCAACCAATCCTCCTTCAATCACTTCACAATATCCATAATAAGAGAACCCATCATCTATGGAATCCATATGAACATAAAACAAGTTTTAACCAAATGAAATGCATACATTTCCAAGAGATTTAACAAGAAAGAAAGACCCATCAATATGCATTTTCGAAATCAATAGAAATGTAGCAAGAAGCATATGTGAAAACATGTATCAAATCACCAAGAACAAGTAATAAAATTTAGGATTTTCTCATAAAACTTGATGACATTCAAACCATCCATTTATCCACTTGCCTTGGTCTCCAAGCTAGATAACCAAGTTCCCCAAACCCTCTCAAGGTCACACCCACAAGCACACCCAAAAACCCCCAAAAACAAACCCATTAGAATCCTAAAATGGCAAATCACCAAAGACAAGGAATGTGTTCAAACAAGGCTAAGAAATAGGACCTAAGGGGATGTCATTGCTCAACAATAGAATATGAGAAGGAGTCCTTACTAGGGCCATCAATCAGCAAGAAGGAGCTCAAAATAGGGGCTGTCCATGGGAAGTTATAAGGATGGAGAAGAAGAAGTTGAGTTCCAATCTCCATTTTTGCAAGGTTTGGAGGTGGATTTTGTGAGAGGGAGCAATAAGAGGAAGAGAAAAGGGCAAAAGCCCTAAGGATCTGAAGCTCCTCTCCCTCACTGAGTGCTGGAACGAATGGGGAAGAAGGGAGGGGGCTGGTCCTTTTATAAAAGGGTGGATGTGGGCTCCACCATCATTTAAACTTGTCGGGATTAAAACATCGATTTCTGGGTCTCGGATGCGATTGACGAAGAAGAGAAAAATGTTTCTCATAAAATCTAGTTTTCAAAACATATAAATTTGTCATGGTTCTGAGATCTCGAAATTTGTGTTCAGATTCAATGTGAAAAGACCGATTTTGTCCCCAGGGCTGGAAAAACTGAGTTTCGAAGCTAAAAATGGGTACGGAGTGAACACGAAAGTTGTAGGGAATGACGATATTAGTCAAACGGAGCCGAAATGAGAAATTTTTTGGGAATCACGAAGAACCTCTCCAAGCTGATCACGCAAAAGAAGTACGACCCTACGGGGGGCTGGTCCTTTTATAAAAGGGTGGATGTGGGCTCCACCATCATTTAAACTTGTCGGGATTAAAACATCGATTTCTGGGTCTCGGATGCGATCGACGAAGAAGAGAAAAATGTTTCTCATAAAATCTAGTTTTCAAAACATAAAATTTGTCATGGTTCTGAGATCTCGAAATTTGTGTTCAGATTCAATGTGAAAAGACCGATTTTGTCCCCAGGGCTGGAAAAACTGAGTTTCGAAGCTAAAAATGGGTACGGAGTGAACACGAAAGTTGTAGGGAATGACGATATTAGTCAAACGGAGCCGAAATGACAAATTTTTTTGGGAATCACGAAGAACCTCTCCAAGCTGATCACGCAAAAGAAGTACGACCCTACGGGGGGCTGTTCCTTTTATAAAAGGGTGGATGTGGGCTCCACCATCATTTAAACTTGTCGGGATTAAAACATCGATTTCTGGGTCTCGGATGCGATCGACGAAGAAGAGAAAAATGTTTCTCATAAAATCTAGTTTTCAAAACATATAAATTTGTCATGGTTCTGAGATCTCGAAATTTGTGTTCAGATTCAATGTGAAAAGACCGATTTTGTCCCCAGGGCTGGAAAAACTGAGTTTCGAAGCTAAAAATGGGTACGGAGTGAACACGAAAGTTGTAGGGAATGACGATATTAGTCAAACGGAGCCGAAATGACAAAATTTTTTGGGAATCACGAAGAACCTCTCCAAGCTGATCACGCAAAAGAAGTACGACCCTACGGTCACTGTCTAGATTCACTGGCTCTCAAAACTCCCCAAAACTAATGAAAACCATTCTAGCTCACAAACGCAACCAAACAAACACTAATCCCACTTAGAGAAACTAATCCACAATTAAAACAACACTAATCACGAAGATTAGGGGTTGGGGTCTCACAATGGGATTCAGCGATATGTCTAGATTGTTCGTCAAGGAAGTGACTCGATTGCATGTAACACCGGTCTCGATTGTTTCCGATCGGGATTGTCGGTTTGTTTCTGCATTTTGGCAGTCATTCCAGATTTCCATGGGCACTAGACTTCGGTTTAGTACTACTTATCATCCATAGACAGATAGACAGTCGGAACGGACTATTCAGACTTTGGAAGACTTGCTTCATGCCAGTGTTATTGATTTTGGGAGTGATTGGGATGACCGTTTAGCATTGTACGAGTTTGCGTACAACAACTACTATCACTCCATCATTGAAATGGCACCATTTGAAGCATTGTACGGTCGAAGATGTAGGACTCCAGTGAGCTGGGAAGAGGTTGGAACTCGAAGTTTCCACGGTCATACGATCATTGCTAAAATAGCAGAAAGGGTTCAAAGAGTGCAAGACCGGCTGAAAATTGCTAGATCAAGGCAAAAAAGCTATGCTGACAATCGTCGGCATGATCTGGAGTTCGCCATTGATGATTTAGTCTTTTTGAAGACTTCTCCAATGAAAGGCACTATTCGATTCGGGCAGAAATGGAAACTTTCCCCGAGATTCATTGGACCTTTCAAGATCAAGATCCTAATTGGAAATGTGGTTTATCGCCTAGACCTTCCAGCAGAGCTCTCCGGTATCCATAATGTATCCCATGTTTCGATGCTTCGAATGTATGTGGCTGATCCTTTTCATGTTATTCATCATGAAGAGATCTAAGTGTTACCGAACACCACATATGTTGAGAAGCCAATTCAGATTATTGATACCAAGGAGGCGGTTCTGTGTGCAAGAACAATTAAATGGGTTAAGGTCCTTTGGGATCATCATGAACCTAGTGAAGTCACATGGGAGCTTAGGGAGCAAATGACTCATAAGTATCTCAGCTATTCGTTCAGGTAACTCTACAGGTAAGTCATAGCGTAAAACCTCTTATTATTAGGAATGTGTGTGCGAAGTTTGATAGAGATCCAAGTCCGTTTGGGTGCAGTAAGAGGGTGCAGTTTACAATTTCCAGAAAGTTTGGATGGCTTTTTTATAATTTTTATTTTTTGAGATTTTTACACAGCCGGGTAAATAACCTAATTTCCAGGATTTTGTTATTCTACCATACACCGACCTAGACCCTCGAACCCCCTCGAATCCTGACCCAAGAACCCTTGGGCCATTTTGCAATTTTCACGAAACCCCACACTTTTTATGTCGTCCTTTTCACCTCACTTCACTGCAAGCCCCTTTCTCTCATCTCTCTCTTTCTCTTTCTCCCTCTCTCACTCATTGCTGCCAACGAAGACAACCGAGCCACCTCTACCTCCGTCAAAGACCACCACTCTCTCCGGCATGCTTCCCTCACTTCGACCATCTCTTCTTCGAAACTTGTCAAGTCCCCTGAACCCGATTAAAGAATAACCCGGATTCGGGGAGTGAAATTTAGGGCTAATTAAAAATTTTGCCCTTTAGGCCCAAGGATCGTAAGTCCGCTGTAAGGATATTGTATTTAAAACCTCAAGTAATATAAGAACTACGAAATTCATACAATTCGAGGCATACTTAGATATCAACAATGAATAATAAATCTCATTAATAATTAAAGTTGAAAGGATAATAATACTAATGAAAGAATATTAGATTATTAACAATGGCCATCCTAATATCCAAGGCCATTAAATGAACATAAAGTCAATAAACTAAAAGGTCCAATGAGGAATAATAAAGGAATGAACATAAATCAAGTGAAATCCCATGTGTATCTCTCATGTGCCGGGTATGATGACGCTACTTTACGTCATCGGCACGCCACTCTCTCTCCTCGTCTGCTGGTTGGAGATCCTCTGAGATCTCCTCACCTACCTGCTCCTCATAGTAGTCACCTAGGGTGTCTGCATACCAAGGAACAGAGTCAATGACATGTTGAGCAATCAATAAGAAAGATATAGTAAACATGGTATGCATCAAGTGTAAGAATAATGACGAGTGTAATAATAATGTGAATACAAGGAAACAAAGCTAGGCATAATGCATGAATAATAAACATCATAAGAAGTAACAGGAATCCTAGCATCATCTAGCAACAAACACTATCCATGCAATGCAAGAATCAAGAGGGAGACTCCGAGGAGGTCCTAGCTTCCTCCCGGGGTACCAATAACAATCCGATCAAACTACTGATACCAAAGTCCGGCTTTAGGAGGATCCTAGCTCCTGGTCCTGGAAATAACAGCACAGTCCTACCCCGCTCCCAATTATACAACACCACGGATGTCGTCCTACGCCGACTGCCCATCCCGATGTCCGAGTAGCCGGCCCATCAATAAAGACCCAAACTGCAGTTGGCCATGATATGCAAATAGTGATGAAGTGGTGTTGACACATGGAAAACCAAGACAAGCAAGTTTGGCTAGCTAAACACATAAGACATGCCCATAAGGATTATCTTTTTCAAGACAATACTGTTAGAAATGAGTAGAAACAAGGATCTCTAAATATTGCGTACAGATCACTATAGAAATAAACCTGCGAGATCTCTCTGATTTGATCTCAAACTTGCAGTGGCCCGAAATCCTCAAGATCTTCTACTATATTCCTATATGCTCAAACTCGCACTAGGGAGTGGGTCTCTTCTGCGAATTCTCTTCTACTTTCTAAAACCGACATTTCTCTCTTGTTATTCTTGTATATTAACCTAAAGAGCAATAGCTCATATTTATAAGCTACAATAGGGACCTTAAGAAGGAAATAAAGATAGGCTCCTTATGGAGATATAAAACCATAATTCGACCCAAATTAGGATCCTAGTTCCATAAATTACAATTGAGTCCACTAAACAATTGTAATTGCACTCCTGTCCTTATTCTCAAAATAATATCTCGAGTTTCTTGCTATTAAATGCTTATTAATCTCCCCACGTTAAGATTTCAGATATCCATCGATTAAATAATTACTGACATTCATATTTAATCGATATCTTTATAATTCCTTGAGATCTGACACTTAACTTATTTGATATGTCGGACACAAAGTCCACCTGCAGGGTTTGACATAATAAAAAATTAAAAGCTTCATCAAAGGGATATCATCAATCCCTATTACGGGACGTGGATTCCGTCAATAAACTAATATCTACCATACACGTAGTGTAGTCATCCAAGTCACTGAGATTATTGACCTATAAAAGATCTCACTCCTTCGTAAATGAAAATGCCAAACACTAAATGTATGTGTCTATTATTTACATCGGGATTAAGAGTATAAGCATTCATAATAACCATTTGGGTGTTCATCATCATATATAGTCAGTATAAAGACAATATACCCAAAAACACAGTCCAGTTCAATACACACATAGCGTACAAGCATAATGAGTCGAAATTATATTGTTTCTCGCAGCCAAGACAAGCCTGCTGAAACATCATGCTATAATCGTACCGATGGTGTGTCCAGATCCATCTAGATTGTGAACAACAACTTAAATTCCATAAGAACCGACAAATAAGTCTTCCGTGTTTAAGTAAAACTCTACACACCAACTTGTCTACTTTATAGAATAAAGGACACTCACATGCATAATAATTAATAATGTATCCATTTGCCCATATAAAATCTCAATTAGATGAGAAGACATAATATACTAAAAATTGACCAGTCAATGACAAATACATAAAGTATGTTTTTAATATAAATTTTCAATAAATACAAGACAGGTCAACTACATGATAATCCCCTTACATGCCAGCCAGTCATGTTTATGAAATACATGACGTATGGTTCCTAAGATACACTCTAAGTCAGGTCCAAATTTTAGTTCTACAAGGATTTATGTTTCATAGTTAGTTAAGTGTGTTTTGCCAAGAAAGTGTACAAGGAACGATAACAACGGATACAATTAACAAGTCAATGAGGAATTACAAACCAAACATAGGCAAGTGGTTGTAGATACCTCATTTGGCCCCCTACGATAGCATTAAACACCTATCATATATAATGGTGCCCCCATTTCACCCACAATTGAATGGTTAATGGTATAATTGAAATTAATTAATGACAATGAAGATGCTTGTTGATAATTTTAGATTTAGTTCGACAATCTCTAGAAATTCATGAGAGAAAGAGCCAAATGACGTCAAGATCTCTGGTCCAACCTACTGTGAGCTATAACACTATCCAAACCTCCTTCCAAATTGCCTAGAACACATTCAGGTTGTTCCTAGAGAGATTACACTTAGTTTGCCTAAGTACGATAAGATTAGCATGAGTTAGGAGGCTAGGACCATTGATCCAGATATCCTTATTTTTTCCTGAACTCTAATCATCAGGATGTATGGACCAAAAGATTCTACATTCTGAGAGCTTTCCGACGATATGTGGAACGTCCAATTCCGATAAACAGATCAAAGGATATGGCCCTCGGAAGATTGCCTTAGCAACCCCACCAAAAGAACACTTGGGCGCACACACAGGTGTGCCCATGTCCCAAAAATCCACTTGGGCACACACACAGGTGAGCCCAGTGCCCAGGTCCTCGGTTTCCCTTATAAGGTACTTGAGTGCATACTTAGGTGAGTTCCGCTTTATCTTTCATAGTTTCGGCCTGACCTTAACCCGAAAACAGAACAAAACCGAACCACAAACCCATTTAACCCAAAGGGTGACATGGGCGCACACACAGGTGCGCCCAAGTCCTAAAATCCACTTGGGCGCCACCCTAGGTGCGCCCAAGTCCCCAGTCATCTTGAAAACACACATGGGCTCCCCCCACTGGTGTGCCTAAGCCCAGTCTCTATCATTTAGTTCGAATTAGATTTGAAAGTAGACCGAATCAAACCCTGAGCACACTGGACCCCGAAACCAGACATGGGCGCACCTGTGTGTGCGCCCAAGTCCCCGGACCCACTTGGGTACACCTCTATGTGCGCCCAAGCCAAGGAAACCCTAAAATCACCTAGGTTTGCGTGAAGTCTCTAGAAAATCGTGCCCACAACAACCCTAACCCCTCTTCCACACCAAAAACCCCTATATAAAGACCTCTTGTACCATTTTGCAAGAGGAGGCTACCAAAAAAAAAGAAACAAAGAGAAAAAGAGAAGTAAAAAAAAATAGAGAGAAAGAGTAGCCACCAGAAAAAGAGTTTTAGATCTAAGCGAAGGGAAGAGAAGGAGCATTCTGGTTTTCAAAATCAGCCATGGAGAAGGCCTCCAAAAGCCATGGGTGTTCACAAAAGACTTCGATCTAGGACTTAAAAACGCAAACCGGTATTTCTGGATCCATTTCCTTTTTATTAGTATTCAGTGTCATTATTAGTAGAAACATGCTTAGGATCATCTGTTCATCATAGATCTGCATTCATAGCAGTATTTTACAATAGATCTGATATTTATCATTCATCATTTTTAGTAACATGCTTAGGATCATCCATAGGCTGTAGATCTGCATCGACTTCATCATCTTGAACTCGTGATTAGAATAGATCTTGCATTCATGTCATTTTCATTGAGAAAAATCTAAATTTGAGAAAGAAAAGTGCAACAGAGGACTTGGGCGCAACTGTGGGTGCGCCCAAGTCCCTGCATAGGGTTATAACCCCGATTTTCATATCGCGTGCACTTCATTTCTTAAATCTGAATTCATTCTCATAAATATTGATATCAGGACATTCGGATCTGTAACTTTGTGTTCTGGATCACGCAAAAAGCATTAAGAAAAGAAACAAAAGAGGAAGAAAAGTACAGAAAAACACTTGGGCGCCCCTACAGGTGTGCCCAAGTCCATAGGTAGGGCTTTGGTCCCGATTTTCCGTTTCGCGTGCATTCTGCTTCTTAGATCGGAGTCCATCCTTATCTAAGTTAATATTAAAGCCTTTGGATTTGAAAAGAAGCATTGAAAGAATTGAAAGAGGATTAAATATATTGCTAAAAAAGGAAGAAAGGAAAAACCAGCCACTTAGGCGCCACCATAGGTGTGCCCAAGTCCCTGCAAAGGGATCTGTCCCCCGAATCTTAGTCCTCGCACTATTGTTTCAAATCCGGAAGTTCTGATATTAATAATTTCTATTAGGACCCTGCATTTAGTCACAAATTGTTAGAAATAGCGTCGGAATATCGTCGAACATTAGAAATACATCACAACTAGCAGGGAGTGACTTGGGCGCCACTATGTGTGCGCCCAAGTCCTGTAGAGACACTTGGGCGCCCCTCCATGTGCGCCCAAGTCCCTAGATCGTCTTCCGGCCTGCATTTTTCATATTTCGCATTTCATTTAACTTGTTGCTGCATCTTTGTGATGGCTATGATTGATTATTGAACTTCTAGACCCCGAATTATTGAATCATCACACTTTAGGTTAGGTTGCATTAATATTGCATAAAACACCAAAAAAAATAAATCATAAAAGCATAAAACTCTTCCCTTCTCATCTTACTCTTTAGTAATTAGAAAAGAGAACCCAAAAAAAAAAAAAAGATTAAAAGAAATAGAAACATCCAAAAAAAAAAAAAAAAAAGAGTAGATAGTAAGTAGATGAGCCTAGGTTATTATATTTGCGCCTAAGCAAATTAGTACACTCTAAAAAAAATAATACTTAATCAAAACACTTAATCCAACCTTAATTAAAAACATGTTATTAAAACACCTAATTCAACCTTGATTAAAACCATTGATTTGAATCCTAATTTCCAAACTCCAATTAATTAAACCTTAATTAATCAACCCTGATAAAACACCTTAACTAAAATCCTTAACCAAAACCCTTTAAACAATCCCTAATTAATAAGATCTTAATTAACAAATCCTTAATCAAAACCCTAATTAATAAATCTTAGTCACTCAAAGCAATAATTAAAAAAATTAATAAGTTTAAACAACAAACCTTTAATTCAAGCCCTAATTGACAAAGTCAAATTAATACGATCATAACTTGAACCTCAAACTCAAATCAAACCTTAATTCAAACCTTAACCAACACAATTATAATTGACAACCCCACCTAAATTCAGACTTTCAGACCCTAGTCAAGACTTCATTAAAACGATACACAATTCTCATCCAAAGAATAAAGACATCTCTTAACCAAGAAATGAGTTAAAATATCCAAAATTGACATAGAAATACCCGAGCAACCATCGAACGAGTAGCCACTCAATAGGCGGACAGTTGGGCGCCACTACAGGTGCACCCAAGTCACCCTAGATACCTGGACGCCCACACAGGTGCGCCCAACCCCTTGATCTGATCCCGCTTTGGTCACATTTCGTCTTACGAACTCCAACTATAATCACACTTGAAGAGCACAGACTTGAAACCAACCCGGAACCCAAGATTTATTGACATAGGTCATCTGAAAATCCAAATTTAGGTGAACAAATCTGAGAAAGAACCGAAACTCACAGACCGACCACTTGGGCGCCACTGCAGGTGCGCCCAAGTCACCCAGAAGTACTTAGGCGCCACCACAGGTGAGCCCAAGTTCAGTTTCTAGCCCCTAATATCACCAAATCCATATTCGTCTCCAATCTCGACCCAAATCAACATCTCAAAACCTTTACCGAATCGACAACAACCTTGAAATTTAAAAATTCCGTTAATATAAACCCATTCGGAGTCTCGAACCAAAGTCAGAAGACTTAAAAGTATCAAATTGAAACTTGGCAGACTTGGGCGCCATCGCTGGTGCGCCCAAGTGCACAGAAACACTTAGGCGCATACATATGTGCGCCCGAGTCCTCTGTCAAATCCAAGTGGTGAATTCCGATTGTGTTTCGAGTTCCAGACTTAAGATTATTAAAATAAATTAACTCAAAACCTAAAACAACATCAGAACAGAAGCTTACACTTAACAAAACTCTCTGATTTTCGAAATTAACATCAATACCTTCATCACTAACCAAGCAACGCAGGATCTGGTACTTGGGCCCCACTGCCTGTGCGCCCAAGTCACCCAGAGAACTTAGGCGCCACCACAGGTGCGCCCAAGTCTTCTGCCAACCCCGTTTCACCGATTTCAACATTCCTTTCATCATTTAAAGTAAGACCTTCAATTCCAGAGCCATAAATAATTAAAACAGAACCTTAAAACATTCCTAATCCATCCCTAAACAGCTCTTAACCAAACCACGACTCAAAACTAATCAAAATAAACGGAACTGATTAAAAGCTTACTCAACAAACTGCTTAGGCGCAGTAACTATCGAACGTAGGTTGTCTACACTCTAGGATTAGGTCGGATTCCTCCATTAGGTGGATTAGAGCATTAGACTTCGTCCCATCACTTTTTCTGTTCCTTTATGGGACCGGGAAAGCTGATGTGGGCGGTCTAAAACCTTAGGTTAAGGTTAATCCGATGATCAGTAATAAAGCACTAATCACGTAAATCCAAGTAAAAATCCCCTAGTTAGGCCCTTCTAGCCCCAATTTCAAAAATCCATAAAAACTATAAAACCAACAAAATAAGCCCAAAAAGATTTTTCCTTTATTTCTTCCTCCACCTCAGGTGCCAGATATTTAATCGAACTTAATGACAAAAGGGAATGAAGAACTGATTCCTAAAATTGAATAAATGAGAATGACGAGATGAGATGAGTGATTTCACACACATTTTTAAACAATCACGGCCCATCGGCCACCCTAAAACAAGCATCGGCCCATCGGCCACCTCCAATCAATTACGGCCCATCGACCACCTCCAATCAATTACGGCCCATCGGCCTTTCACTTTTTGTCACTCGTGTATCGCACACGAAAAACACAGAAATTACAAGTGAAAGTCTCATTTGCATCATCATTTTGGTTTGAAAAGTCAACTTTTGAACCCTATTTTGCCAAGGGATTAGAAGGGGGTACCTGGGAGCTGGGCCGATCCTCTTCTCAAATATTTGACACCTCCCCCTTTTATTTTTTTTATTTTAATTATTTCATTTTACTTGGATATACTATGATTTTGCTATGCGAGGATTAACCTTTATTTGGACTTTAACTCATGACCCTGAATTGACCCTACATTAAAAAGACCCAAAGAGACCCAAATCAATGTGACAAGACAACCGTCGTGTGTTGCCGGAAGCACATTAGACGAGAAGAAGAACCCACCCATTTATTTTCTCCCATTCATTCTTCTTCGGCTTTCGTCGAAGAACGGTGTTACAACCGTTACCGTAGCTGGCGATCGTGATCCGTCGATTTTGAGGGTGGTCGGAATCCTCATTTTTGATGTAAAAATTTAAATAGCATATATAGTTGAATGGCGATTTCCCTCCCCGGGGGGATCAAAATTCACATCCGACAGTGGTGTCATCCCTGTACTACACATGTCCTAACAGAGTGCGTGTGGAAATTGGATCAACGATGCTTCTAGGGAAATTCCTGGGTGTACAATCATGTTAAGCATCTATCGAGACAATTCCATACGCATTGAGTTAAGCCATACGTAGTACATGAATACCTAGACGACCCATCAAAGAACACCAAGCCAAGGGCTTTGATTTGAATCCCCATTTATGGTCATGTAAGAGTAGGTTCATGGTTTCCAACATCTAAAACTCAAATCTAGGTTAATAGTCTCATTTCCAAAATAAATAGAGTAGACTGGTCATTTCAGCTAACCTTTGGTCAGCCTTTAGTTAACCGAACTCTACTATTCGGTTAACTGAACCTTAGGTTTGGTTGACCCAACACTGACAAAAGGCTAAAACCTGCTCCTTGGAATTGGAAATGAGTCTGAGTTTGGTTGATCGAACCCTGACCGAACTTCAGATGTTTCGTCCAGCAAGGAAGCCCAGAATTCCAGACTATTCCGCCTCAATTCGGTCAGATATCAGTTCACATTCGGTTGACCTAACTCCACTGTTCGGTTGACCGTACCTGAATTCGGCTGACTGAATCTCCATCAGAAGCTAAACATTGCTCTCTGGAATTGGAACCGAACTAGAGTTCGGTTGACCGAACCTCGACCGAACCCTCACCGAACTTAGACGTCCTGTACAGAATGGGCTCTATCTCAGGTCATTTCTGAAGCTCTTCCACCCCAAATCATATTCCTCAATTCCTAAGCCTTTCCAAACGCTAAAACCTGCACAAAAGGAGCCTTCATGATCACCTCTGATATCCATTTATCACCTACAATCCATTCAAGCAATTTGAAAACATCCTAGGTTTATAAATTATAAATTAAACAACCCAAATCCCCAAACGTAATCTAGCATGTTAATCCCCAAATCAATATCAGAAACAGGGTTGGAAATAGGGAAGTCTAATATAGAAGCATAATCAATCAATAGGAAACAATATAGACGTATTAAATTATAAATTGCATATCTGCTTGCCTCAGTGAAGAGGAAGATGGAAATGGGGAAAAACTTGAGGAGGAGCCTTCTAGAACAAAATTCACAAATTTAATCCACTCAAACACAACCTAGAATGCCAAGGAGAAGGAAGGAAAGAAAAAAAACAAGTACAACCTAAATCTAACCAAAAGAGAAGATGATTGAAAAGATGAGGGTATGAAAAGGCTTACCAATCTGATATATCAATGGAAAGAGAAGATCGAGGAGATGAAGATGTGAGGTTCGGTTCGTGGAGATGATCTCTCTTGGGTAGAGTTCTGGAGCTTGAGAATATGAGGAAGAAGAAGGGGCTGCTACTGGAACTTTCGTTACAGAGAATGAAGAGGAGATTAGGGTTAATCCCTACTTAAGAAAAGAGGAAGGGGAAAAAGACAAGTTTGCCCTTAAGTGGGGCTGGTGAAGAAATGGACCACTTGAAGGGTTTTTGATTGTCGGATCGCATTGAGCCAGGAAACAAATGATCAGCGCGACGAGACCTTTCCAACAAATCCAATAATCACGGCAATTGTAATTTTCTGGAAAACATTTAATTTTTTCCCCTAAATTGCAACTACCCCCTACTAGAGTCAAATGCGCTCGAAATTGCACGAAACTTCGTAGACGCTATTCTAATGCTAAAAGAAACTCGCTCATGATCTAAACCCACCTAAATATCTAAAATATAGTTAATTCTAATAATTACAAAATAAATCGGTCAACGAGCCTGCTGTTGGGCCCAACCGACCTAGTAAGGTCGGGGACTTTACAAAACTTCCCTCCACTTCCTCACTCCTAGGTAAGCTACTTTCCCTAGCTTGGTCTCTGTGTGAATGTTTTGGTCTTCAGGAAGCCAGGGGATAGCTCACTTCTTCCCCCTCTATTGATTTCTTAGGTTGAGTTGTGTGCTTTTGGTTTCTGTTGAGAGTGGGTGTCGATTGTCAACCGAGAGCCATGTCCTTCTTCATTTTCTTTGCTTTCAAGCCAAGGCAAGTGTATTTCATATTTTTACATGTGATATGTTATCTCTTAATTGATTCTAACATGTTATGCATCAATTAGAGAACCCATGCTCAATTTCATTGTTTTTCATGTAAACATGTTAGTTTAGGTTTAAATTGAATGGATGAATTGAAGGGATTGTAAGTGTACTGTTTGATGTAAATTGAAGAGGGTTATGCTCATTATTATGATTGTAATCGGGTGAGAGAAAGAGATGGGGATGACTCCTAATTTCTTAATAGAAACTGAAAATTGATCCTAGTGTTGTTGCTTTCACGGTCGACTGTGAAGCCTGGGGAAATCGAAGGTTAGCTACTGTTTAGGAAAATAACCCGACGAGGTTTCCCTAAAGCATTCTACTTTATGTGTGTTTTCGATCGACCAAGGCTTACCTCAGTCGACCGTACATGGTTGAATGGAAATATTAGTTGAGCTACTGTCTTGGGGATAACCATACTTGGACAATTTTTACATTCGGCTCAGGTGGCTCGGTCGACTGTGAGAGACCTCAGTTGACCCAGACCGAGGACACTATACTCCCACTGGTTGTCAATTTTCCCCATAGGCCTTTTGGACCTACAATTAATACTCTTGGTACCCTATAATGGAGACCAACTGGTGGACTATAATGAGGGATGTTCTGAGCCACGTACCCTTACTAATTGTTGGACGATGTACGATGTATGAACTACTTTGGACTTGGGACGGAGTGAGGCCTTATGGTACCACAAATGATGATGCACCAATGTAAATGAAAGGGTATTGAGACTTCACTCCCTCCGTGGACCGAGTAACGATGTCTCGTATGAATATGTAATAATTGACATAGGGTTGGGTTGTTTTCTCCACATTGACTATGTAATCGAATTACTTTTTACCATCTCTCCTTTGACGTCTACACTCCTTATGCATGCTCATAAGGTCTTTATTGTTTTTAAATTAATCGAATCACATTGATAACATAGATTGTTTATAGTTAGGATCCCCTATTGTTGACATTATATTGAGCGATATGATGGCGCTATGCGACCATGACCGTAAGGGCTTAGAAAGGAGTACAAGGATTGTAATGGACTAAACTATTGATTGAGTTGTAAGTGAT
This sequence comes from Camphora micrantha, assembly GCA_003546025.1. Taxonomy (NCBI): domain Eukaryota; kingdom Viridiplantae; phylum Streptophyta; class Magnoliopsida; order Laurales; family Lauraceae; genus Camphora; species Camphora micrantha. The sequence goes on along the minus strand of QPKB01000008.1, from coordinate 30,790,627 downwards.
GATTGATGGAGAGATCGATGAAAGCAGTCCCTTCGAGAATTATGGAATCTTGTTCACGCATCATTAGCCCAGCCCTCACTATTGTCTATGAATTTCTTCTCGGGCACCACTAAGCCGTTATCGTCAAATACAGATGGATACGTTTGTGGGAGGACTTATGTATCAACGTATGTATTGCGCGAGTGTAGATCGTATAGGCCTATATTTCGGGATGCCACCTGATAGATTGATTGTCTCAGGTTATGACATGATGTATTGTCCCGGTTAGTGTATTCTTAGTCATAAGCGGGTTTAGTTACCGTTGGGTTAGAATATAATTAGTTTTAGTCCTTGACATAGCTTTGGAAAATTTGAGAACGTTTTATATTAGTTAGACAAACTCAGAAAGGCCTGGGTGCACGTGCAAGCTTGGGAGGATCGTGATGGTTTTTGTGTTAATTGTGATTTAAATTTCGTTCGAATGGATTTATGATTGTCTACAACTTTCGTGTTTAACCCGTTTGTGTTTGAAACCCAGAAACCCAAGTTTTAGCCAGAAAGGGGTAAAATTGTGTTTTCACACTCAAATCTGGACACACTTTTTAAAATCTCAAAACAGTGTGAAAAATATATTTTTTGGAAACTAGATATTTCAAGGATCATTTTATCCTTCTTCGTCAACTTCATCCGAGGCCCGCAAGATCATGTTTTCATCCATGCAAGAATTGACACTATTGGGCCCCATTTGCAAGTTATTTAATCACTTTCCCCTATCTCCCTCTTTCCATTTTCCAAATCTCTGCAACCCTAGGATACCCAATCTCAAGAAGAAAACCTATTTCCTCTTCACTTTCTTCTCTTGAATGCATGAGCTAGAGATCTCCAAAAGAAATTCTAAGACTACCATTTCCTTCCTCTCATCCCAAACTCTTTATTGACACTATTTTCATGGGGTTTCAAGTTGGGCAAGCTAGCTATTTCCTTCCTTGCTTCTTGTTTGGGCACCTCTAGGTAAGAGCTTCGACCCATCTCTTCAATGGAGTCCTTTTGACTCCTAAGGGTCTTGTTTTTCTAATTCTCAACACCCATTTCGAAATGGGTTTCTTGTTTGCATGTTTGAGTGAGTTTTGAATGGTTTTCATGGGTTTTTGTAGTCTTGGCTAGCTCTTGAATTAGTGTGCTTGAAGGAGAAGTTTTGTTTAGCATTTGGACAAGGCAAGTAATCTCTTTGGGTTTAATGTTGCATGTGTGTTTGTGGATTACTTTGTTATTCTTGAGATTCTATTTTGATTGCAAACCCTTATTTCATTGAAACTTTGGAATTTTGTTTGATGAGAAATGAAAATTTAATGTTTGGATTAGTGGTGAATGTGAATGGTTTTGAAATGTGGATTTATCCCTTGGAAAGCATGACAGCTCAGGGAAATGCAGTTACTTCAGAAATGAGAAGATGAGAAGAAGAAATGTAAAAAACTAACTTGAAATGCACTGCCCGTACATGGCGGTCAGCTGGCGGTTAGCCGCTACACCCCACTTCGGTTAACCGCGAGTCAACCGAGTTGCGCGGTTCCTTTTCTAGAAGCTTGCATCTCAGTTGTCAGCCTGGCGGTTAGCCGCCACACCCCACCTCGGCTAACCGCTAGCCAACCGAAACTGACAGTTTCATTTCCAGAAACTTGCTTTCCAGCGGTCAGCTGGCGGCTAGCCGCCACATCCCACCTGCGGCTAGCCCACAGGTGACCGCGAGCTGACCGAAATTGGCAAAATACCCTGTTTTTGAATAATTTCTGTAAGAGTGAAAACCAGAACATGTTAAGGGACCCTTAGTCCGATATTGTACACTTGATAACCTGAAATGTCTTTTAACTTCGGGGGCAACGATTCTCTTTTAAATTTCAACATTTGGGTTTCAATTGTACAAGTGTCAACCAAAGGTCCTTACATGTGCTTGACAAACCTTGCGCTCGTATTTTAGTTGTGATACAATAAGTATCATCGTGCACTTTTTTTGAATTTCAAGTATAAGCTCGTTTGAAGATTTGTTTTCAGGAATCAAAGGGGATCACTTCATAAGCTTGTATGCATATTAATTATGCCTTTGCTAGTCGTGTCATGTCTCCTTTCGAAAAGTGATTTCTTCCCTTTGTTTCGACCGGTTAAAAATGTGTTTCGCGTGTTTTGTGCATTCATGAATCCAAGTGAACACCACTGAGCTTGGACTGCCCTTTCAGTCTGACCCACTGTCCGGGGGTCCCTAAACATGTGGACTATCTGCAGATTGGTCGTGTATTTTATTACACATCGTGCGTGTCCAGTTCCGCGGCCGGAATCCCGTATTTGTGGGAATCGTGTCTTGTGTATACTATGTATATCGTGCTTGTCGTGCGTGCTTGCTCTTTTCATTATATATGATATAGAAAGGATGGGCTCTTTGTGGATTTACTATTCATGATATAATTATGTATTCATGCTAGTTTTGTTTCATAATTTCGAGATGTACCTCTACTAAGTGTTTGTTTCAAACTCAGGAAGACTTGTTTAGTATTATTCTTTAAAACGTCTATTGTTCCATGCTCATGCCTAAATTGGTTACTTGCCAAACCATTGTGTTTGATACTTGTTATTTTGGTGCCCAGGTGCAGGAGGCATTGCCTTTGAGGAGGAGTGTCCGGAGGAGGCTGTTGAGCCAACCCTAGCTCGTGCGTGGCAACCCGACGACGTCATCTAGATGTCGGGCGGGGTCTTGAGTTTCGTTTCATCGTTTCGGGTTTTGTATATTTTTTGTATTGTATTGGCCTTTATTGGCCTCTTATTTGGGATGTAACAAACTTAACATACTTTTGGTTAATCTTGTATCTTGAACTTTGATGGGAATGTCAGTTTATATTTCCTCCTTATGATATCTTAGTCTTGATACTATTTTACTTGTGCACTTGAATAAATTGTCAATAATGACTTGTGATGATGTGATTTGTTACACGCTTCCGCATACTTGATCATGTGAGCTAGATCTCCGTGTCTCAGAATCCTCACCACGGGAACCTGTGGGAAATTATCTTATCTCTTCAATCAAAAGTCGCGGGGCCCGGGTCTTGGTCCGGAGTCGCGACGGGACTGGTATCAGAGCTGGACTTATTTCAGGCACTTAAAAGAAATTAGAAAGATCTTAGGATCGTGGCGAGGATTCCTGAGTTTGTTAGATTCGTTTAGTGTGACACCTAGGAAACTAGCAGACCATATTTATTATGTACTAACTCCTTGTTTTACAGCATCATGCCTCCAAGAAAAGCTCTCACCAACAATGCTTCAGCTAGTAATCAGAATGAGACATATCCGATTGGTACAGCCACAACTACACAATTTTAGGAAATCATGCCGGCCATGTTGGAACAGCAGAGGCAAGCCAATGAAACATAGGTTAAATTCCAAGAGCAGATGGCCAAAAAGGATGAAGAAATGGCCCAAGTTCAGAGGCAATTTTTGGATGTTCTCCATAATAGGCATCAAGTTCAACCTGTAGCCCTGAATATTGTCATCAACAATAGGGAGCATGACCCTAATCTGTTATTTGAGAGGTTCAGGAAGAGAGCACCAAAGGAGTTTTCAGGAAATGAGAACCCGTTAGTAGCAGATGATTGGTTTGCAAACACCGAGAAGATCTTTGACGTCTTTACTTGCACAGGGAGGCAAAAAGTCAACCTCACAGCTTCTTTGTTTTATGGGCTTGCAAATCAGTGGTGGTAGACAGTCAAGGACCCATATATGACGATGGCCAATGAAGAGGCATGGGTGGCATTCAAGACTCAATTCCAAGACAAGTATATTCCTTCTCATATCAAAAGGCAGAAAGCTATCGAGTTCCAGCATCTCAAGCAGGGTAATATGACTGTTTTAGAGTACGTTACCAAATTTGAGAGACTAGCCATATACACCACCGAGCTTATTGGCACTGAGCAAAAGAAGATAAACAAATTCTTGAAGGGATTGAATCCCATCATCATGAGAGATACAATTGGGGTAGTTCCACTAGCTACCTATGATGAAGCTATGAAACAGGCATACAAGTTTGAGGATATTAACAATATGATCATACAAGATAGGAAGCAACACTATCAGCAATGGAATCAGAGGCAACAACACCACAACAAGAAACCAAAGCAGGAGCAGAATCAAATGAGGCAAGGTTGTGCTCACTGTGGCAAGAACCATGAGACTCATGAATGTCGCAAAGCCACAGGTGCTTGCTTCAAGTGTGGGGCAACGAACCATGCAATCAAGGATTGCCTACAACTCCAGAATCAAACCAACAGGAACCAGCAGCAGAGGCAAGCAGCCCCTCAGAATCAAGTACCAATTCAGAATCAAGCTAGACCACCTTAGCAGCAGTAGCAAGAAACACCACCAGCACAGAATCAGAATGTTCGTCCTCCTCAGCAGAATAAGAATGCCCAAGGCAGGCAAAATCAGGCACAGAACATGCCACAGCAGCAAGGGCGTTTGTTTAATCTCAATCGTGCGGATGCTGAAGCTGCAGGAGACGTGGTAGAAGGTAAACTTCTTGTTTGTGGAGTAGAAGCACATATTTTATTTGATCCTGGATCATCACACTCTTTTTTATCTCCTATTCTTGCCAAGATGATTGTTACACCCCCTAGTCAATTGGATTACATTTTGATTGTTACAACACCAGTAGGTAAACAAGTGGAGTGTAGAGCCTATTACCCTAACTGTCCAGTTTTGTTAGGAGATGTTAATCTACCAGCCAACCTTATTGTACTAGACATGCATGATTTTCACATCATCTTAGGCATGGATTGGTTAGAAGCATATCATGTTACCGTGGATTGTTTTAGCAAAACCATAACATTCAGATTGCAAGGAGAACAAGTAGAATTGATGTTTCAGGGAAACAGAAAAACAAACTAGAACATGATTTATTTCCGTGCTCAAGGCAAACAGATTAATACAGAGTGGATGTGAAGCTTTTATTACGTTTATGGCAGAGGATAAATAGTCTCAAGGGGTGGAGGAAATCCTCATTGTGTACGAATTTCCAGATGTTTTTCCAGAAGAAATCCCAGGATTGCCACCAATTAGGGAAGTTGGACAACTCCGATCTCCATTGCACCTTATAGGATGGCTCCAGCAGAATTGGGTGAATTGAAACTTCAGTTGCAAGAATTGTTGAGCAAAGGCTTCATTAGGCCAAGTGTTTCACCATGGGGAGCACCGGTTTTATTTGTGAAAAAGAAGGATGGAAGCTTGAGAATGTGCATTGACTATAAAAAATTGAATCAGGTGACGGTCAAGAACAAGTACCCTTTGCCAAGGATAGACGAATTATTTGACCAATTGCAAGGAGCAGCGTACTGTTCCAACATAGATTTGAGGTCTGGGTATCACCAGTTGAGAGTTAGATATTAAGATGTGCAGAAAACAGCCTCTCGAACCAGAAACTGACATTATGAATTCTTAGTAATGCCCTTTGGATTGACAAATGCGCCTGCAGTCTTCATGGACAAAGTGTTTGCATAGTACTTGGACCACTCTATTGTAGTGTTTATTGATGACGTCCTCGTGTATTCCAAGAGTAGAGAGGATCACGATGAACACTTGAGGACTTCATTACAACTCTTGAGGGATAATCGGTTTTATGCAAAGCTCAGTAAATGTGAATTTTGGTTAGAGCAAGTCGCTTTTCTAGGCCACATTATCTCAAAGGAAGGTTTAGCAGTTGACCCGGCCAAGATAGAAGCAGTTGTTGATTGGGAGAGACCGAACAGTGTGACTGAAATCAAAAGTTTCTTGGGGTTAGCAAGCTACTATCGAAGATTTGTCCAAGGTTTCTCATCCATTGCAGCACCGTTGACGGAATTGACCTAGAAGAATGTTCCATTTGTTTGGACCGAGCAGTGTGAAACAAGTTTTCAAGAGCTGAAGAGAAGATTAACCACAGCTCCAATCCTCACATTACCATCGGGCAGCGGTGGATTCATTGTTTTTACAGATGCTTCAAATGTGGGACTGGGTTGCATATTGATGCAAGATGACAAAGTGATTGCTTATGGCTCAAGGCAGTTGAAGGATCATGAAAAGAACTATGCAACTCATGACTTGGAATTGGCAGCAGTGGTATTTGCTTTGAAGATATGGAGACACTATCTCTATGGAGAGAAATTCGAAGTCCATTCTGACCAAAGGAGTTTGCAATACTTGTTCTCACAGAAGGATTTGAATATGAGACAGAGAAACTGGATAGAATACATCAAAGACTATGACTTTCCAATCAAGTATCATCCAGGGAAAGTGAACGTAGTAGCTGATGCATTGAGCAGAAAATCAGTGACCATGGCCAGCTTGAGAGGAGCCAGTGTTTTTCAACAGTTTGAGGAGTTAGGTGTTGAAGTGTAGACCCTAGAATTGGGTGTAATGTTAGTAAATATGACAGTGTTTGAGCATACTTTTATCCAAAAGATCAAGGACAGTCAGTTGCAAGACCCAGATTTGGCAAGGATTGTAGATCATATCGCAGAACGTCCAAATTTCAAGATGGTGAATAGAGTATTGTATTTTTGTGATCGGTTGTGCGTACCGAATGTGGATGATTTGAAGAATGAGATGATGACTGAAGCCCACAACACAAGGTACTCCATGCATCCGGGTAGCACAAAGATGTATCAGAATTTGAGGAATAGAATTTGGTGGAATAACATGAAAAGAGAGATAGCAGCTTTTGTATCTCGTTGTTTAACTTGCCAGTTGATTAAAGCAGAATATCAGAAACCCCTAGGCTTGCTACAACCATTGGAGATTCAAGAGTGGAAATGAGAACATATCACCATGGATTTCATCTCCGGTTTGCCAAATACTAAGAAGGGGAATAATGCAATATGGATTATTGTGGATCGTCTCACCAAGTCTGCTCACTTCATTCCAATGAAGACAGGGAATATGATGCATATGGCACCACTTGCAAAATTATTTGCTGATGAGATTGTTAGTAAGCATGGTCAACCCGTCTCCATCACTTCGAACAAAGATAGTAGGTTTGTTTCGAGGTTTTGGAAAACTCTTCTTGAGTCTATGGGTACCAAACTCCAATTCAGTACAGTGTATCATCCTCAAACAGATGATCAGTCATAACGGACGATACAGACTCTTGAAGACATGTTGCGTGCATGTGTGCTAGATTTCAAAGTTCAATGGGATGAGTACTTACCACTTTGTGAGTTTCCTTACAACAATAGCTACCATTTTAGCATCGGTATGGCACCTTTTGAGGCACTGTATGGCAGAAGATGCAGAACTCCAATGTGTTGGGAAGAAGTCGGTGTACGTAGTCTTCATGGACCGACTATAGTTGGAGAAACTAGTGACAAGGTCAAATTGATTTAGGAACGCTTGAAGATTGCCCAAAGTGGATAGAAGAGTTATACTGACACTCGCCGAAGAGAATTGCAGTTTCAAGTGGGTGACAAAGTGTTCTTGAAGGTCTCACCAGTTAGAGGGACTTTGAGGTTCGGACAGAAGGGCAAATTATCAAAAAGGTTTATTGGTCCGTATGAGGTTTTGAAAAAGATTGGAGATGTTGCATATAGACTTGCGTTACCTCCGGAACTCTTCGCGGTGCACAACGTATTTCATGTTTCCATGCTCAAGAAATATGTTCCTAGTCCTTCTCATATATTACAGCACGAGCCTTTGGAGATTCAAGAAGATGCTTCGTATGTGGAAAAGCTGATCAAGATCATTGACACCAAGGAGCAAGAATTGAGAAACTGGTCTATTCAGTGGGTCAAGGTACTTTGGGAAAATCATGAACCAGAAGAAGCCACCTGGGAATTGAGAGATCAAGTTCAGAAGAAATATCCACACTTGTTGCAAGAGGTAAAAGTTTGTTTTATTTGGTGGACCAAATATCCTGAGGGGTGGAGGATGTCAAACCCTAACCCAAGATTAACCCAATTAGTGTATTCTTAGTGAGTGCTTAGTCATAAGAGAGTTTAGTTACCGTTGGGTTAGAATATAATTAGTTTTAATCCTGAACATAGCTTTGGGAATTTTGAGATCGTTTTATATTAGTCAGACACACTCAGAAAGGCCTGGGTGTACGTGCAAGCTTGGGAGGATCGTGATGGTTTTTGTGTTAATCGTGATTTTGATTTCGTTTGAATGGATTTATAACTTTCTACAACTTTCGTGTTTAATATGTCTGTGTTTGAAGCCCAGAAACCCAAGTTTTAGCCCAAAAGGGGTAAAATTGTCTTTTCACAATAAAATCGGGACTCGTATACGTTTTGATTTAAATTAATTCATAGTGTTGACATGGATTGTATCATTCATTAAGTATCCGCCCTACCGTCCCGATCCCGAAGTAGGCCTGCCCGCTTGGGGACCTGGTCCGGGGTCGCAACAATGATCTCATTAAGTTGTCATGAAATGAATCAATCAACAGCATTAAGTGGTTGCCAGGGCTTTTGAAGAGTCGCAAGCCGTGCCGTGCCTTTTGGAATTCTTCTTGCGATGATCATCGATGGATCCACATGTTGTTTGATGTCAGATGGCGATGCAACTTCAGACATTAATTAATAGCAGTGGGCCGGTAACATCTGTCTTGTCGATTTCTCGATCAGTGTATTTTCTTGGTTTGCCGGTTGGTGATCTTGAAGTGATCAATGATGATCTCATGCTCTTGTCAGCGGATCCGAAGTGTTGACGAAGATCAGTCGGTTTCAAGCATCAAGAATCAGATTTTCAAAAAATCACAGGGGATGGAATTCCCGAAACACGAAAAGGATTGGAAAACGGGCCACCTGGAGGAAATCCGGTGACTCGGATTTCCAGGGTCACCGGTGACCATGGGCTATGGCCGCCGGCGACCATGGGGTTTCTTCCCGCTTTGGTCGCCTTTTCTTCGGCTGTCTTTCAATCTTTTTGCTTCTTTTTTTCTCCTGTATTTTTCTTGACATTTTTCCTCATTTATTGGCTTCATTCTCCTGAAGAAAACCTGATGAGAAGCCTTGCAAACTGGAGCACAAAGTTTCCTATTTTTTGGAAAAGCCAAAGACTTTGTAGCCGATTTTCCGTCAAGAGTCGAAACTAGGTCAAACGATGTCAGAACAACCTAAAATTGGGGTGAAGCCTCTTGAGCAGTAGATAGGACCAGCCATGGGCTTTTGTTTGGGTTTTGAAGCTATTTCGGGTCCCGTCGCTGCTAGACTTGATTTTGCTACGAGGAAGATGCCACACTTTGATGTACGGTCAACCGATGTCCAATTGTCCTGAGATTTGACAGTGAGCCTATTGGAGTAATTTCGAGACGATCTATTAGCTCCGATTTGGATGTCATTGTCCCGGAAAGCTCTACCGCCAGTAGGCTTGATTTTGTTCCCGAGCATCAAAGTTTGGTCAAACGTTGTCGAAATGACCTGAAATTTGATATGTAGTCCTTTGGAAGCATGTAAAAGCTACCAATGTTCTCTGTTTGGTGAGTAATGGCCTTGGTGGTTCTCGCCACAGAGAGGCTTGATTTTGCTGCTCGAGTGTTGATGGAGGGTAAAACGTTGTCGGTTTGACTTGAAATTTGATATGAAGCCTTTTGGAGGTATTTTGAGACCATCCATAGGCTTTGATCGAAGTTTTGACGTTTCCGACATTGTCGCCGCCATAATCACCTGTTCAGCTGCCGAAGGAGTGAAGTTAGACCAAATGATGCTGAAATGGCCTGAAACTTCAGGTGTATCCCCCTTTTGACTATTTTGAAGGATCTTGCTGTTTTTGTTTGGTTTTGACAAGATCTGATGCTTGAAGCGGCATTCGCCTATTTGTGGTAGGATGCAGCTCCATGTGGCTTTTTGATGTTGAGAATGTATGAAGAGGCAAAGTGACATTTTTAGTGTCAACAAATGCCCCCTCGAGGTACAGTGACGAGTTACATAGCTTTTGGAGTCGATGTGCCACGAAGAGAAGCTTGAAGGAGAACTTTTGACCAAGAGTCTTTGAACATTTTTCTTTTGATAAGGTAACCTTTTGAGTTTCCAAGGAAATTTTATGGTAGTGAAAGGGATCACGTGCCATCTCAAGGCACGCACGATGTGTAATAAAATACACGACTAATCTGCAGATAGTCCACATGTTTAAGGACCCCCGAACAGTGGATCAGACTGAAGGGGCAGTCCAAGCTCAGTGGTGTTCATTTGGATTCATGAATGCACAAAAACACGCGAAACACGGTCTAAACACGTTGAAATAAAGGGAAAAATCACTTATCAAAACAAGACAAGGCACGACTAGCAAAAATGCATAATATATATGCACACAACTTAAGAAGTGATCCCCATTAGATACTTGAAACAAATCTTCGAACAAGCTTAAACTTAAATTTCAAAACGAGTACACAATGATACTTATTGTATCAAAACTAGAATACGAGAACATGGTCTATCAAGCACATGTAAGGGCCTTTGGTTGACCTTTGTGTAATTGAGAACCCAAATGTTGGAATTTAAAAAAGAATCGTTGCCCCCGAAGTTAAAAGACATTTCAGATTTTCAAGTGCACAATATCAGGCTAAAAGTCCCTTAACATGTTCTGGTTTTCGCTCTTACAGAAATTCTTCAAAAACAGGGCATTTTGTCAACTTCGGTCAGTTTGCGGTCACTTGTCGGCTAGCCGCAGTGGGGTGTGGCGGCTAGCTGCCTGTTGACCGGCAAGCTGACCGCTGGAATGCAAGTTTCTGGAAATGAAACCGCCAATTTCGGTTGGCTCACGGTTAGCCGAGGTGGGATGTGGTGGCTAACTGCTAGCTAACTGCCAACTGACCGGCACTGCACAGGCAATGCATTTCAAGTCAGATTTTTTTACATTTCTTCTCCCCTTCTTCTCATTTCTGAAGCACCTGCACCTCCCTGAGCCTTCATGCTCTCCAAGGGATAAATCCACATTTCCATATCATTCAATCCATGAATCTAAAACATGACATGAGGAAAACTAAGGAAAACATATAATGAAGTTTAGTGAAAAAACTATGAAATTTCAAAGTTATATTTGCAATCTACAACTAACATGTAACATTTAACCTATAGAGATTACTTGCCTTAGCCCAAATGCCAAACAACTTCTTCTTCAAGCACACTCATCCAAGAGCTAAGCTAAGCACTACAAAATCCCCATGAAAAACATTCAAAACTCACCCAAACTTGTAAACAAGAAACCCATTTTGAAATGGGTGTTGAAAGTTAGAAAAACAAGATCCTTAGGAGTCAAAAGGACTCCATTGAAGAGATGGGTTGTAGCTCTTATCTAGAGATGCCCAAACAAAAAGCAAGGAAGGAAATGGAGAGCTTGTCCAACTCTATATCTCAAGAAAATGATATCAATAGAAAGCTTGGGATGAGAGGAAGAAAATGGTGGTCTTAGAGTTTCATTTGGAGATCTCTACCTTGGTGTACAAGAGAAGAAAGTGAAGAGGAAAAAAAAGTGTTTTCTTCTTGAGCTTGGGTCTCCTAGGGTTGCAAAGATTTGAAAATGAAAGAAGGAGAATGGAAAGTGATTAAGTACTTGCAAATGGGGTCCAATGATGCTAATTCTTGCATGGATGAAATTATGATCTTGCGGGTCCCGGATGAAGTTAACGAAGAAGGATAAAATGATCCTTGAAATATCTAGTTTTCAAAAAGTATATTTTTGACACGGTCTTGAGATTTCGAAATGTGTGTCCAGAATTGGGTGTGAAAAGACAATTTTACCCTTTTGGGCCAAAACTTGGTTTTCTGGGCTTCAAACACAGACGGGCTAAAAATAAAAGTTGTAGATAATCATAAAATCATTCAAATGAAACAGAAATCAGGATTAACACGAAGATCAACATGATTCTCCCACGTTTACACGTACAACCAGGCCTTCCTGAGTGTGTCTGACTAACATAGAACATTCTCAAAATTCCCAAAGCTATGTCCAGGACTAAAACTAATTATTTTCTAATCAACGGTAACTAAACCCACTTAAAACTAAGTACACACTAAGAATACACTAATTGGGTAAATCTTGGGTTGGGGTTTGACACCAATGGTGTGTCCAGATCCATCTAGATTGTGAACAACTACTTAAATTCCATAAGAACCGACAAATAAGTCTTTCGTGTATAAGTAAAACTCTACACACCAACTTGTCTACTTTATAGAATAAAGGACACTCACATGCATAATAATTAATAATGCAACAATTTGCCCATATAAAATCTCAGTTAGATGAGAAGACATAATATACTAAAAATTAATCACTCAATGACAAATACATAAAGTATGTTTTAGTATAAATTTCCCACTTAGACTTCAAACCATGCTGACATGTATTTTAACCCCATGCCTTCCATATGACCATCAAATCTCTTTGCCAGTAAGCTCTTTGTAAAAGGATCTGCCAGGTTGTCCGCCGATGCAATCCAGGTGACAATTATATCACCCCTCTATACGATTTCTCGCATGAGATCATATTTACGCTGGATGTGCTTACCCTTCTTATGCATCCCGGGTTCCTTTGCATTAGCAACCACACCGGTATTATAACAATAAAGTGTTATAGGTGATTTTACCAAATGCACTACTTCTAGATCCATTAAGAAGTTTCTGAGTCAAACTGCCTCCTTGGCCGCATCAGAAGCTGCCACATATTCGGCTTCCATGGTAGAGTCAGCAGTACATGACTGCTTAACACTCCTCTAACTTATAGCTCCACCTCCCAAGGTAAATACAAATCTTGAGGTCGACTTTCTGGAATCATTATCTGACTGGAAGTCCGAGTCTGTGTACCCAATGGGTATCACATTCTCGACCAGGTAAATCGGCATATAATTTCTAGTCCACTTTAGGTACTTAAGTATATGCTTTACCGCAATCCAATGTTCTCTCCCTAGATTAGACTGGTATCTGCTAACCATGCCAACATCAAAACAAATATCAGGTCTGGTACATAGCATTGCATACATGAGGCTTCCCACTGTCGAAGCATAAGGTACTTCCTTCATTTTTTCTGTCACATCAGGTGTCTTAGGACACTGATCCTTAGATAAAGTGATTCCATGTCTGAAAGGAAGAAATCCTTTCTTGGAATATAGCATGCTAAAACGGGCAAGAATCGTATCAAATAAACCGCTTGAGATAAGCCCAACATTCTTTGTTTCCGATCTTGCAAGAGCTTGATCCCTAGAATGTGACTAGCTTCTCCTAAGTCCTTCATATTGAACTGACTGCTCAACTACACTTTGACCGAAGACAACACCCCGACATCATTTCCAATGAGGAGTATGTCATCTACATAAAGTAATAAGAAAATCACCACATTTCCGCTACACCTCTTATACACACAGGGTTCATCAAGATTTTGCTCGAAACTATAAGATTTAATGGCTTGATCAAAACGAATGTTCCAAGATCTAGATGCTTGCTTAAGTCCATTAATGGACTTCTTAAGCTTGAACAACATGTGCTCACGGCCTTCAGCTATGAATCCTTCTGGTTATACTATATAGATACATTCATCAAGATTTCCATTAAGGACTTCCAAGTTTTGACATCCATTTGCCAAATTTCATAATCAAAATAAGCTATAATGAATAAAATGATCCGAATGGATTTCAACATGCAACTAGCGAGAAAGTCTCCTCATAATCGATACCTTCTTTCCGAGTAAACCTTTTCAAAACAAGCCTAGCTTTGAAGGTTTCAACCTTCCCATCCACCCCTTTTTTCTTCTTATAGACCCACTTACAACCGATAGGTTTTATCCCCTCTAGTGGTTCTACAAGATCCTAGACTTGATTATGGTACATTGACTCCATTTTTTATCTCATAGTTTGTTGCCATAGTTCTGCATCTTTGTCCTGGAGTGCTTCATTATAGGTACAGGGTTCGGTATTTAACTCATCAAGGACTCTGTCATATGACTCTCCCAAGAACATATACTATTCGAGTTGATGAAGAACCCTCCCACTACGACGAGGCACACCCTATGTCTGTGTATGAGTAGTGTTATGTTGTGCTGAAACTAATATTGGTGTGCCACCATCGACATGCTGATTCGGCTGGTCACCCATCAAGTTGGTGGTTTCACCTGGAGTATCATCAGCTTTAGGTGTTTCCTCCTGTGCTATTGGCGATGGAAAATTTTGGGTAGGTCTTTCTTCCCTTAATTCCTCTAGAATAATTTTGATTTTGGGTTTGTGGTTCATTACATAGTCCTCTAATAAGAATCGAGCATTGGTGCTAACAATGATCATTCGATCTTTAGGATTATAGAACAAACCACCTTTTGTTCCTCTAGGATAGCCAACGAAAATGCAAACTTCCGTTCTTGGTTCCAACTTCTCTGCGTTCTCTTTCAGCACATGTGGTGGAGTACCCCAAATCTAGACATGCTTTAAATTGGGTTTGTGCCCAGTCCATAGTTCTATGGGTGCAGTAGGTACTGACTTAGATGGAACTAAGTTTACAATATATGCAACCGTTTCTAGAGCATGCCCCCAGAACAAATTAGGCATATCAGAATAACTCATCATTAACCTTACCATATCCATAAGAGTCCAATTCCTTCTTTCTGCTACATCATTTTGTTGAGGTGTACCTGGTGCAAACAGCTGGGATGTAATCCCCTCTTGTGCCAAGTAATCCCTAAATTCTCCAAAGAGGTACTTGCCACCACGATCAGATCATAGTGTTATGATACTCTTACTTAAACGCTTCTCCGTTTCCACCTTATACTCCTTGAATTTTTCAAAGCATTTGGACTTACGGCGCATTAAGTAAATGTACCCATAACTTGAGTAATCATCAATAAAAGTAATGAAATACTCAAAACCACCTCTAGCCTGGACATTCATAGGACCACATAGGTCAGAGTGCACCAATTCCAACGGTTCTTTGGCTCTATAGCCTTTTGCCGAAAAGCTTGCTCATTTTCCCCTCTAAACAAGATTCGCAGACTAGAATGGCCTCCACTTCTAATGAATGTAATGGACCATTTGCAACCAGTCTTGAAATCCGGTGTAGATTAATATGTCTAACGCGTAAATGCCAAAGGTACGTTTGGTTCAATTTAGAAGGTTCCTTTCTCTTACATGGTAGTGTGGTTGTGTTATTTGATTCGGTCAGTTGCAGTTTAGGAGAGACAGGATCAACAATATAAAGATCATCCACCAATGAGCCAGAATAGATAAAACGCTTATTATACTTAATAACCACAAATTTATTTAAATAAACAGAATATTTGTCTTTAACCAACTTGCAAACAGAAATTAAATTCCTCCTTATGGAGTGAACATAAAGACAATCTTTTAAAATTAAAGTCCCATCTCTACAAAAACTTAGACAAACGTCTCCTACTGCAACTGCTTCTACTCTCGTAGCATCACCCATAAGCAAATAAATCTCTCCATCACTTAGCTACATGGTTTCTTGGAACCTCTGCAAACATGATTAGTGGCTCCCGAATCTACACACCAGGTGCCGGTAGATACAACTGCCAAACATGATTCAACAACTAGTGAATGAAATTTACCTTTATTGTTCACTTTGTTGAGAAAAGTTGGACATTGCTTTTTCCAGTGCCCCGCTTGCTTGCAATGAAAACGCTTGCCCTTAGGCTTTTTCACTCCGCCCTATGGCCCGTTGCCCCCTTGAGGAACTTCCTTACGATTCTGAGCCTTTTTCTGTTTCTTTTTGCCTTTTGGTTTAGAAACAGAACCTTTTTCAGCAACGTGAACACTAGGTGGCTTTTTTTCAGAAGGCCCTCAGCAGCCTGAAGTTCCTTGAGTAATTCCGCCAGAGAAAAATTGAGCTTGTTCATGTTGTAATTTAAGCGAAAATTCTCAAAGGAATCGGTCAAGGACTGGAGAATGATATCGATCTGGGTTTCTCCATCAATTTCAGCTCCAAAGACTTGTAGTTCATTGAGGTGTCCCATCATTTTCAAAACATGGTCCCTCACAGAGGTACCTTCAGCCATCTTAATATTAAACAGTTCTTTCATAGCAACCTGTCTAGCTACCCGATCTTGATCACCAAATATCTCCTTGAGACTGTACATGATGTCATAGGCAGTGGGACATGACTGATGCTGATGTTGCAAAACATTTGACATGGATGCCAACATGTAACATCGTGCCATCTCATCAGCCTTCATCCTTTTTTTGTATGCCTCGATGGCGACCTCATTGGTACATCCATCTTCAGGTTGCTCTGGGCAAACCTCAGTGAGCACATATTTGTACTCTTCAGCAGTTTGCACAATATCCAGATTTCTTTTCCAGTCAATGTAATTAGGTCCAGTGAGTTTCTGTTCTTTGAGAATTACAGCAAGTGGATTGAAGGCACGCATCTTAAAACCTAAGATTTACGTAATTAACAAATTATGATGGGTAAAAATAAATCTTTGGATTCAAATAAAAAGAAAATGGCTCCCTCCGCCAATTAATAAAAGAATCCGACAGTAATCTAAAACACCAATGCATAGTATGCCTCAATGTGAGGACAAGTACCATACTTATTTTGTTCAGATAGGACATAACCTTTTAGTTTTACTATCAAGGCAACAAACCATGCCAAGTAAAACCAAATAGCTGTCATAACTTTGGTCCTATAAATAATAGAATTGGCTCAGATGGAGAGCATACTGTTATTTATAGCTAAGTGTATACCATCATTTAATTCAAGGTCCATTATTCTGTATTTGGTCCCATCAGATGGAAAAGAAACCTATACTAATAATTA